>OW203764.1:33422741-33730375 GCA_934045905.1 Leuctra nigra | reverse complement strand
AGTCTCTTCAACTAAAAAAAATTATGAAATCTAAAAAATTCTGCACTGAAAAGTAGTGATATCAAAAAATGGGCCAAGTCAAAACTTTATTTGAAAATCAAAAAATACTTGGCGCATCGTGTATACATAGTTAAGAAGTATAGACCAGATAGAAAATATACATCAAATACATAATACATAATATAGTATACCTATTATGCCCTAAAAAAACGATGCGCCAAGTATTTTTTGATTTTCAAATAAAGTTTTGACTTGGCCCATTTTTTGATATCACTACTTTTCAGTGCAGAATTTCTTAGATTTCATAATTTTTTTTAGTTGAAGAGACTTGGCTGGTATTTTTTACACGGAGTGTTTTTTTATGGGGATATCACTCCTTTTTTTAGTTTATTCTTAGAACTTGTGACGTCATATCGATTGAACGATTACTAAATCCTTTAAAAAAAGTCGCCATTGACAATTTGGTTTACTAATGAAAATCTGCGTATGGTACTATATATTTGCTTTAAATGATCTTTCATGAAGAATAGCAAAGGTTTCATTCCTATCAGTCAACCGAGTTCCGAGATATCGCAACACTTCGGTTTTCAAAATGGCTGCTGAACTTACTGCACTGCCACAAATAATGTATATCTATAAATGATGTGTATCATTTTAAGTTTTCTGAATATGTATTCATTATATAGGAGGGGATTATAATAATTTTAAAATTTGAATGACGTCATTTCCGGTCTCATAAATAGGAAATTTCTAGTGTGACTGTTCCTATTTCATAGAGATGACCTTCCGAATCGTTTAGCGGTAGTTTCATACCGATCAGTCAACCAATTTTCAAGATATGACGTTACTTCCGGTTTCAAAATGGCTGCTGAAATCACTGACCCCTTGAATTATAATTTAAACATGATTACATTTTATTATAAGCTGTCTCAAATAGTATATTTATTGTATCAAAATGTAAATTTGTGAGATTTTTAAAATTTGTGACGTCATTTCCGGTTTCGGTATGGGGAACTGCAAATATTATTGATGATAATACATAAAGTTGACCGTCTTAATTGTTTAGCGCTGGTTTCGTTCAAATCTATTTAGCCGTTATTGACATATGATGTCACTTCCGGTTTCAAAATGGCGGCTTCCGGTTGGTTTTATAATAAGTCAAATGAGATATCAAAAGTACATACGTTACATAAATAACAAAATAATCGGAACAAATTTGTTGCCGAAATGCCAATCGATGTATTTCAAATTTCATGACGTCATTTCCGGTTTCGTTAACATAAATTTTAGTCTGTTGCTATTGATAATCCATATAGTTGACCGTCTGAATCGTTTGGCGCAAATTTCGTTCCGATCGGTTCAGCCGTTGACAAGATATGACGTCACTTCCGGTTTCAAAATGGCGGCACAAAAAATTAATGGGGTGAAGGTTAAATCAGACGCCAAAAGTGCACACGTGGTAAAAATGTGAGATCAATCGGTTCAGCCGTTTAGGCTGTGGCCTGTTTACCGGATTTGAATTCCAGGAGACTACTACTACTACTACTACTGAGATTATTATTATTATTATTATTATTATTATTATTATGAAAACCGCCCTAAAACACTGTTTTCACGGCCCTCTAGCGCGCAAAGGGCGTAACCTATTGTTCCCAAATTTGGTATATGTTGTAGGGTGGGCCATAGCTCGAAATTAAGATATATCGCAACAATGTGAGATTTTCCAATTTTAAGATCCAGTAGGCCGAAAATGCCACTTGGATGCTTACAGTAAAAGTGGGTTTGCTCCAGCCTTTATATGAGAGTGTTCGCGCGCCGTACGACTTGGCTGGCGTGGAGCGACCGCTCCACTAGATAAATTATCTCTCTCTCTTTACAGAAACAACAAATATTTTATTCTTTAAAAATAATTCTGTCTCATTTCCCTGAATAGATAACTTGATATTTTAACTGACAATATCCAGAGCTTGGAACTGTATATAAAATAGTTTAAATACGCGTTCGTGGAAGAAGAATGTGAAATTCATATCTTCATATCATTTTGGAATTTGTGAGCTGCACGCATGAAATTCATTGCGTATCATGGGAATTTATATGAACCGTTTCGCTGTACCTATACCGACGACCAATAAATATTTTGTAGGTTTCTCTTACTCATTTGTACACATGTACAACGCGTTATTCGGCTTTTAATAGAAAACGTCAAGCTGTAATAGACTTTAGAATTCTGTTGAAAATGTCGTACAGCTCAGCTCGGAGCTATATAATTAATGTACATGTGAATAGATTTTAACTTGATAACTTGGTTCGCCTCTTCAAAATAAGTAGATTATACGTGATGGTAAGCGATTAGAAAATGTAAGCGTCATTTACACACAAAAAACGTCAAAAATTTACAAAACTAAAATATATAAGTAAAGGTACAAACAAAAATTTCATTTACTCCATATTTTGACCCGCGTCTAGAACTAAACAGAATGTGTTTAGTAGGGGAGCAAATGTAATTCCGCTCGATTGAAGTGCCGAAATTAATTTTTTCATAATTATCGATTGTTTACATCATTCTTAATATTACCTGACATGCCTTCAATTTTTTTGGTGGCCATCTTGGAAAATATGGCGGAAAACGAACGAAAAACGTAAATTTTACAAATTATTTAATTGTTGATAGAGGAAAGATTGAAAAATTATGAAATAATTCACTAAAACTAACTCAAATATAGTGACTTGAAAAAAAAAATACGCCGTAAACAAAAAATTTAAAAAATTTAAAAAAAAAAAAAAAAAAAATCTAAAAAAACATATTTTTTTTTAAAACTCATATTGTTCAAAATGAAATTGTCTACAAATTTTAATTCTACATATTTTAGTCTAAGTCTACGCGTTTCATAATAAATTGAGAGCAAAAAAACACAGAAACGTGATTGGTCAATTCCAACAATGAAAAAATAAAATTCGTTCACGGCGTATTTTTTTTTCAAGTCCCCATATTTGAGTTAGTTTTAGTGAATTATTTCATAATTTTTCAACCTTCACTCTACCAACAATTAAATAATTTGTAAAATGAACGTTTTCCGCCATATTTTCGAAGATGGCCACCCAAAAAATTAAAGGCACGTCAGGTAATATTAAGAATTATGTAAACAATCGATAATTATGAAAAAATCAATTTCGGCACTCCAATCGAGCGGAAAGCATTTTTTCTACACTTGAACCTGCACTATTGGTTCTCATTTTACAACAATCTTTGTTCATGCATGACTATTTACAAAACGTGTCTTTACATATTACTATTTATTTCACAAAAACAACCATATTTCACGATATAATACTTTTCCCATTTTTTGAAGCAAATTATTAAAAATAATTATATTGCCCAGTTGATTGCTTTAACGTTACAGTGTGATCGCTTATCGACTATGTGACGTTCGGTAATTTTGGAATACGACTGCTTTTTTAAACTTTGGAAACCGCTCAGTACACACGTTGAAAAGCGAGCCTCCGCAATTCATGAAAATAATGTACTGTTAAAATTAACGTGTTTAACACATATAATCGACATTTCACACTTCTAGTATTTCAGATTATCCATCAGTAAAGCGGAGTAAAACTTACAAATTTCCGGTGAAACCAAAAGCCCGATCTTGATAGACATTCATATCCATTTAAACTCGATAGAAATGATTTTACCTCGTGCCATGAGTTTTGTATGGAGACAAGGACGCCGCAATTATCACTTACAAACATTTAGCTCTCTCTAGAAATATCAGAAAAAGCTGTCTAACGCAAAGTGCAGACGGCGACGTAGGTACCTCGAATCGTCGTTGGAATTGAGCGTTAAATTGGGTCTTAATGGATTAGTATGCGCTTGGGATGTAACTGCGCCATCACGCGCTGAAGGCGGCGGCGCAGAGCTCTGTTTATCTTGCTGCTTGCCTCACGCAACACCGACGAGAATATTTATTCCAATTTGCCCCCAACTTCTTGCAGCCAGCATTTCTCAGCGGCTTCCCTCGGGGAAATATCAGCCTGATTGCCAGGATTGTTTGGCTAAGATATATCACAGTTGTAACGGTTTGAATTCGGCGCTGGCGCCAACGTCAAGTCGTTACCATTAGCCGGCATTTGTACCCATATTTGGAGGGTCGCCTAGAGCAGAAAAGATGTCATGCGCAATGGTCAATGATAGTCGAGTTCGCGGATCGGCGACCTGAGCTCATTCTCTTTCTCTGGCTGACCGTCGTCGACTTCACATCGCCGCGTGAGTAGTGTTTAAATGTAGATTGTAACCACGCTAAGTTGTAGCGGATATAACGTAGTGCGACTGGTCGTCCAGCCCCTACTTGCAGGTTCAATCTTGAGCTTTGTTAACAGAATCATTATTGTGCCCCTGTGGCCTACTTGAAATAGAGTAGTTAATGTATTTTGTCGTTGCGTAGTTTTTGTATTGCAATCAAGTGTGGCCACACTTGGATTGTCTCCGCGGAGAGTCAGGCAGTCAGGGAAAGGGCACCCTTTTCGGATCATCAAACCTATCTAAATTCAACATTGTATTAAGTAAGTCCAGTAATCTTAGAACGTCGTCTGTACGAGTTCTATTTAAGTAAATGTCCGAAGTAATTCGGCGAGCATCTTATCACGGAGGAGTGTAAGTAGAGAGTTTATTATATTTATCATTGTATTGTATCAGTCTTATTTGCTATTCATTCAATTGCATGTGTTGTGTTGCCTCCAGGCACACAGCTGATGAGGTTACGACCTGTGTTGTACACAGAGTCCATTTACGCGAGGAGGTCAAACCCCCGGTAATCTGTTATCTCATTCTGATCATTTGTATGTTGTGTTTATTTGACTGTTCATTTATTCCTCACTTGAGGTTATGTAATAAAACCATAATTAATGTCAACTGGACATCACAGCCTTATGTCTTGATAGTCTAGCACCTAGTTCTGATCCTATTGCTCTCGCTCATGTCGTGTCTCTCTCTTTGTCAACTACCACGAGATCACCCGCCCACACCCATCTCCAGCTGTTGCTAGCCCGGCACTGGTTATTTCTGCCCGAGGCGACGACGCCGGCGTGGCATTTTGGCGCCCAACGTGGGGCCTGGTGATCAAGACGCGACGTGTGGAGCCCGAACGTTGGCATTTTGGTGCTCAAATCCAAAATCGACGTGGGACAACAACGACCTTCAGACGCTTGTGTTTGCTGTGATTACCTCGAGATACGTTTGACCTTCGAGTTACGTGAACACGCCGTGAATACTGGTGAGCTGTATCGTTCAGTCATTATTTATCCCTGTTACGTAATCTTTTCATCATGGACGAAGCCGAGTCGTTAGAAGAAATTCATGCTTTAAGCGAGCGCCTGCAAACAGCAGTGACCTGTATCTAAAACTTTGATGGTGACGGACACATTTTTGGAAATACAGCCTACTATTTCCTGTGAGATCCGCGAAGTCGAAACTCGTGGCGCAGAAGATAGAAGACGAGGTATTCTTAGTGTACGACACTGCAGAGATCTTAGTTTGTGACCATGGTCCTGAGTTCATAGGAGCTCCTTGGAAGAAGATGGCTCAAGAGTCCAGACTACCATAGTACTCTTCACTACAACGACAAACGTCATCCACAAGCGAACCCGACGGAACGCGCTAATTGTACTGTTCTAGGTATGCTGAGATCATACATCACCGACAATCATAAGCTATGGGACAAGAATGTGCCGAAAATAGGTTGTGTCCTACGTACAGCAGTGAACGAAGTAACTGGCTAGACACATGCATACGTTAACTTTGGGTCGTGAAATAATTCTGTGTGGTATAGACCACCGACGCTATCGATATGGCGATTATTATTGTCGCGGACAATGTTGACAAGATGCAAGGACTAAAATCTATTTTTACAGATATTCGCGCTCGTTTGAAACGCGCCCATCAGCAAAACGCCGTGAGATACAACCTCCGACGACGCCCGCTGGAATTCCATGTTGGCGACCGAGTCTTGAAGAGAGACTTCCACTTGTCCAACGCTGCCGACAACTATGCAGCCAAGCTAGCGCCTCGATACGAAGGACCGTTCGAGATCAGCAAGAAAACGTCACCGCTGATCTACCGTCTCAAGGACCTCGATGGACGCGATATCGGAACCTGGCACATCAAGGATTTGCGTAGTTATTATGATAGTTAGCCTGTAAGAACTCGAAGAAAAAGAAAATTGTATTTTCTTTTTGTTGGGGTTAACGGGGAATTGTAACGGTTTGAATTCGGCGCTGGCGCCAACGTCAAGTCGTTACCATTAGCCGGCATTTGTACCCATATTTGGAGGGTCGCCTAGAGCAGAAAAGATGTCATGCGCAATGGTCAATGATAGTCGAGTTCGCGGATCGGCGACCTGAGCTCATTCTCTTTCTCTGGCTGACCGTCGTCGACTTCACATCGCCGCGTGAGTAGTGTTTAAATGTAGATTGTAACCACGCTAAGTTGTAGCGGATATAACGTAGTGCGACTGGTCGTCCAGCCCCTACTTGCAGGTTCAATCTTGAGCTTTGTTAACAGAATCATTATTGTGCCCCTGTGGCCTACTTGAAATAGAGTAGTTAATGTATTTTGTCGTTGCGTAGTTTTTGTATTGCAATCAAGTGTGGCCACACTTGGATTGTCTCCGCGGAGAGTCAGGCAGTCAGGGAAAGGGCACCCTTTTCGGATCATCAAACCTATCTAAATTCAACATTGTATTAAGTAAGTCCAGTAATCTTAGAACGTCGTCTGTACGAGTTCTATTTAAGTAAATGTCCGAAGTAATTCGGCGAGCATCTTATCACGGAGGAGTGTAAGTAGAGAGTTTATTATATTTATCATTGTATTGTATCAGTCTTATTTGCTATTCATTCAATTGCATGTGTTGTGTTGCCTCCAGGCACACAGCTGATGAGGTTACGACCTGTGTTGTACACAGAGTCCATTTACGCGAGGAGGTCAAACCCCCGGTAATCTGTTATCTCATTCTGATCATTTGTATGTTGTGTTTATTTGACTGTTCATTTATTCCTCACTTGAGGTTATGTAATAAAACCATAATTAATGTCAACTGGACATCACAGCCTTATGTCTTGATAGTCTAGCACCTAGTTCTGATCCTATTGCTCTCGCTCATGTCGTGTCTCTCTCTTTGTCAACTACCACGAGATCACCCGCCCACACCCATCTCCAGCTGTTGCTAGCCCGGCACTGGTTATTTCTGCCCGAGGCGACGACGCCGGCGTGGCACAGTGTAGTTGAATATTCTATGATATACAATATTTACTGTGTGATCTCTCTTGCAAAGCGGCGGTAGGTGCAATTACCGAACCATGCTCATTGGAAATGGGATTAACAGAAGCATGTACTTGCAGGAAACATTGCGACTATGAGAGAGTAATATCTTTAAATTGCATATCAATGGCAGTTGTGATATTCCCTAGTTCATAAATAAATTACCTCCGATGTGTCATGTGTCATGTACCAAGCAATTAGACTTATTCAAGTATTGAGATTCAATTGCTTTTGGTATTAATACCAATTATTTAACTCAATTGATATTTTTAAATAGTACTTAGCATTAGTATTATTGAATATTGTATATTATTACTTCTCTTCACTTGCTACATGATGTTCACTATTTATACCTAAGTTAAAATAATGTTTGTAGCTGTAGAATTATAGTCCCTAAAGTTATTCTCATAAACTATTACCTGTTATTTCCTGTGTAAAAGTAACATCTCGTACTTCATATAATTCATTTACTCTTTACAACTCTGTAATGGAGGTGCCGGTTTCTCCACCTGAATGCAGCCCGCAACGCACTTGTGCATTGCGGGCTGCATTTCAAATATCGCACACCCACGGAACTCCTTCAACTCTATTTCACATGTTTGTTTTTCAACATCAGTAAAGTCAATAACTGCGAAAGGAATGTTTGGATACACGGTATTTGCTATAGTTATTTGTTATGTTCTCCCAACCTCGTTTTGTTATTAAAGCATAGTAATATTATTTGAATGTAGCTCTTAAATGAAGTTCGAGATATTCACAAACCATATTCAAAACGCATGTTTATTAAAACCTTGTTTTTTTTGTTTTGTTTAGGCGAACATCCGGCGGCGATGCAGCATGGCGGCCAATCGCATCACCGCAACTCTCATCTCTTCTGCATCCTGCTATGCGCTTGCGCGTGCTTTGCAATCGCAAGAACTTAACGCGATAATACCATTCGACTGTTGTGTTGTGACAATTCTGTTGTGTTCTGAACAAAAAAAAAACACGTGACTAATTGAATTTGATGTTGTACTTTGTGAACCTTGGATGAAGAAGATGGACGAACGTGAACAGAGAAGAAAGGAAATATGATGAAAGCGGGATAAACTCAAAACTAATTAAACATTTTATGTCTCGCTGCGTAGCACGAACAAAAAACGTGTAAACATAAGATTAAAACAGTGCGGCTGACGAGATAGGGATAGTAAAATTCTTTTTCATGAAGAGAAAATATAATGTAAATTTTGACAAATTCCATGGACATATTGTTCTTTGAACGTGGTTACCTGTATTATCTAGAGAGTGATATAATAATGTTATATATTTTGGTAAATGTAACCAGTGTTCTGTTATACGAAGTATGGACGTTACTAACGGCAAACGAAAATTGCTTCAATTTTAAAGTAAAATGAAAACATTCTACCCAATGGATATATATATTTTTAAATATTGCTTTCACACGAACAGTCAGAAAAAGCAGGAAATTAAAAAATGACTCTGACTTTATCTGACAAAAGACTGAGGCACAGTTAAATATTCGAGAAGAAACGAGACTTGAACAACGAGTTGTTGATCGATTCGGAAGTTGGAAGTGCAAAAGTTTATTTCGATCATTTTATTGAATAAAGTCAGTGATTTTATCCTATGATTATAACATTCAGAACTGATTAAGCGACATGCGAGAAGATTCTTCCAAGTCACGGCAGCCATTTTGTCGTCACACAGGCGCCATCTTGCAAGCGCGGTGCAGCTCTTGGCGCCAGCTCAATGAGGTAAGACATCTTCATTTGCTCTACTTCTCTAACATTATTTCCAAGTATCAAAGATAGACATTGAAAACTCTTTTATTGTTTCAAATAACATTAATTTCTTGATTGAATAATATCGTACATTGAAATTACTGCACTTGGGGAGTATAGACGCAGAAGTATCTCAGTTGTCATTTTCTCTAAGCACTTTTGGAATGATGAAATCAATCACTATCAATACTCCAATTTAAGTCCACTTTTACTGAATATATGTCGTATTCTCTTTCAAAATGACTGGTTTCAGAATTACATGATTGGACGAAAGCAGAATGACAGGTGTTTGAGCTCACCTCAAGAATAATTGACATAGATGAAAGGGTCTTCTGCACCCTTTAAATACTTTAGATACTGGGTTTAAGTATTTATTACCAGTGAAGCCAGAACGAAAAGAGGCATTAGAAAACACACGCATGTGCGTTGCAGAATAGTCATAGATAGATTGATAGTACTTACATTTCCCTTCTCCTCGGAGATCTCAAACTATTTCCAGTGCGATGTCGCTAATGTCCGTCAGTGTCCAGGGAGGACAGTTGGTAGAACAATCGCCCGGCAAGTGAGATGTTTCGAGTTCGAACCCTGGTAGTCCGGATATTTTCCTTATCACACGTCAATAGAATATTTAAAAAAAATATTTTTGAGTGAGTACATCAAATGCCTTCAGAACGAGGGCCACAAACTAATGCTAGATGCAAAACGCGATTTTTCCACTCATGCGTCAATTTCAAAAACTAGATTATCAAGCCAATTGAAACGTTATATTCAAAAACGTCAAATGCAGCCAGCACACACGGACATTACCTTGATTGTAAAATGTGGTTTTCCATCAAAATACAAGTACAAGCTGTATAATATTATTTTAATCACATGACTATACACTGTATTTCAATTTAGTTCATTTAATCATGTGACAAATATAATGATTACATTACTGTGAAGCATCTGTGAAGCAAACTGTTACGCCGGGTCCACGTAGACCGTTTTAGCGTTTTCCGTTTTCCGTTTTTTCTTACAGACCACTCACAAATCCAGAAACCGCTCCAGGGAGACTTCTGATTGGTTAATAGAAACAAACGGAAAACGCAAAAACGCTCTATGTAAACCAGGCTTTAATATGTTTGCGTTGTAAAATGCGCATATAATAAATATCAAATACAAATATTAAACTTGATCAATTATCTCAAAAACGATCAAAAATTTGCGAATAGACCAGAACTAAAATCAGATTATTTTATCCACATAGCAGAAGCACTAATTGTTTAGAATATCATTAACTAAGATTTTGAATGGATATTTGTTTAGTTAATTTACAATAATTAGAAGATCAGTAGCAATTTTAAAAATCCATCTATATAGTCAGTAGTTTTTGTCTTAAATGTAAATATATTTCTCTATCCGTATTAATATTTTATATTATCAATTGTATTGGTATTCTGTGTCTTTTTGTCAACCGAATTTTCGGCAGAGTATGTTAATAAAGATTTATATATTACAGTGAAAAAGCAGAAAAAATACCATTCACTATGAGCTATCAAATCAAACAGGAGTTTACTTTCATGTTTCATTATGCTTCATTCATGAATTGTAAATGTATACTTGGAAACGCTTATAATAACGAGTGGACAAGTTAGCCTTTGTTATACTTGTAATATGATTGACATATTAGAATGTCAAGTGTAAAATCTCTCTCTCTCTCTCTCTCTCTCTCTCTCTCTCTCTCTCTCTCTCTCTCTCTCTCTCCACAATGTAGTGAAACACCTGGTTGATGACACACCCTCTTACTCTTCCATTCTTTCAAAGTTATTATTTAGTTCTCATTGTTGACGTAGTGTATTCCTCTTCTGGTTACTTTGTCAAAGAATAAGTTCCATCGCACAATGATGTTACGAAATTAGTTCGAATGGCGTTATGAACTTCCTGCGAAGAGAAATGTACTTGAATCGTTTTTAAAGCATGTTAATTTTTAATAATTAATTAAGTTGTTCGAATGACTTCTCAGTTATTAATGAACGGCATTTATGCCGTTTCCTTTCTATTAAATTTTGAATACTTCCATTCATCGTTTACCGTACAAACGAATACATATTTCTTTTGAACGTTATGTCTCAGAATTCAGGAATTAGATCAATTTTGTTTGCTAATTTAACTTAGTTGTGAAAATGTAAATTTTTCGTAACTAGAATCGAATTTTCTCTGTAAAGTTGGAATTTCGACACTTCAAAACTAGAAACATTTAAAGGTTCGGGCGTTTTTCTTCCCTCCAGGAATTTCGCTGTTACAGAATTCTGTACGCAAGGGAATGCGTGACAGAAAGGTCTGACAGAAATGTCTTGGCATGTCAAGTAAACCTAGTTGTCAAGCAAGTCAGACGGGCCTTCGACAGCTATAATAAATTGCAACTCTTTTTATTGATTTACTCTGTCAGTCCAGAGAAGCTTCTCGTTTTAAATCAGTATTAGCGCATTGATGAGCGTCGATACCAATATGTTTATATAATCGGATATATATCAGTCAGGCAAACATTTAATAAGTCTGAGATAAAGGCAACTTGGACTGAAAAGTGAGATTTTAGTTGTATGAGTTCGTTTTATTGAGAATATTTTTCTGGTCATTTCAATACAAAATACGTTTCTGTCTCCAAAATTGAAAAAGTTACAATTGTTAAAATTTAATGTTGGAAAACGATAATTTTGAAATAAAAGGCGTTTAAAATGCATGTTTAGTTGGACATTGATTATAACCGGAACTTTTGCTTATTGCTATATACAAATGCTTGTAATAAAGTTTACAATAACGAAGAGTAAATAATAAATATTGCTTTTGTACGTATTATGACTTTGATTAACGGTTACTTGGAATATCCCAACACCATAAGGTCCTTTTTCTCAGATCGCATTTCAATGTACTACGTGCAACTACTTTGTTCCATATTTCTTGATTTCCCCAAATCTATATTTCCTTTCCACATCATTCCAGCATTCATCTAGCTTCTCCAAATCGGATCAAGCGTTTCTTTGGTTGTAAACAACCAATTCATCTTTTACCTTCCAAATATTTCTTAAGTAATTATAACACTTTACATACCTTCTGTGGAAAGTAAAGAAAAAATAGAGTTATATTATATTTTTATTAAAAGCGTGGATCTTATTACAGGCAGCCACAATGAATGGCAAACAAAATGTAAACGAATGTCAAAAGGGTCAAACTAAGTCCTTACTTTACCGATGTAATCTTCTCAGTTTGCTCTCCTTGTCTTGATTGAAAGATAAAAGAAGTCTCGTCTTGTTTTACTCGAGTCAGACTCTGTTGCGAACCGACGGTTATAAAACGCCGTGATATCGCCAGAGAATTAGTTGGTTTATGTTTAAACCCCAGCGCATATGCCGAGGAATAGGTGCCGCAGATAATATCAAGGATAATATACTTAATCCACTAGCAAGGAAGCCGGGTTTAACTTTAAATGCCTTATTAAATGTGTTCTTTCCTTAACGAGTATTTATGTAACGCTCCATTAGGTATACGAGAATGTAACTTATGCTCTGGAACAGAACGAGCTTCTGTACTTTTCTCATTATGGAATGTGCTCGCTGTATTAGCGTTGAGCTGTTGAAAGGCAATATCTGCGGTAGACGGAGCTTGTGGCAATGCAGATGGTATCGTCGACCATTTTATGAGACATTGAAAATCAGGGGGAAAATATTCCAGTTGTTGACAAACTAATTTCAAATTAGGTTAATGCATATACTGGAGTTTCAGTAAGCTTTTTATCATTTCGAATGATATTTTTATTTACTTTTTAATATATGAAAAGATAAAATGTTGTATCAGTATAAAGCACACAATCTGGAGGCTATAGTCTCATAGTTATACTTCACATCAGCATAACGGATGAAATTATGCATTCAATTTTCACACCTCTTAAAATCATGTCTACCCAGGTGTGTTAGTAATTAATGGTAATTAAGCAAATGTGTTTGCCAAAATGTTTCAATGATGCATTGTTAACAACATTATTCATCAATATCACACTGGAGAAAGTGTAAACAAAAACACACCAAGAAAACGATTTAGTAGAGTTAGTTACGATTAGCTCACATGTGACGCTAAATTTATCAGAACTTTGGACAAGTGATTTCAAAAAATTAAAAGTCCGAATTTTCAATCCATATTGGAGTTTCTAAACTATTTATTCCTCAATACATGGAACACGGTTGCACTCTGGTGGCAATTGTTGTATACTGGAGCAATAGCGGCTGTATAGAGCTTCGGCTCAAACTCTAATAGGTATTAGGGATTAAAAGCAAATTATAACTTTTCTAGATTTTTAGTTGTTAACTTACTTTTTATTTTTGTATATACTTTTATATACTTTATCCAGCTTATAAATTTATCTAAATTTTAGTATGCATATTCATATTTTTCATTAGGTATATACAAATGTGATGTAATATGAGTTATTTTAAATTTATCACTAACCGACCTCCACTTTTCCAGACAGGTGGCTCCATCTCGTATCGCTTACTTGCACGAATAGACTAGAACTACCATAATTCTTTGACTTAAAAAATGTTCAACTCTTCGAAGAAATACTTGGCGTACTTGCGTTATCACAACGGGGCAAGTTTATTGGACAAGTCGCTTATCTTGAAGAGCTTATATTTCTCTGCGTGTGTTTGTGTGCGTGAGATTTCGTCTGAAGAGCAACTTGTCATTCCCATGGTTTATTTGCGCGAGTGAAAACACTGAGTAACGGATATTTTGCCGGTTGCCATGGGAATCAATTCCAGCATCAGTTATAAAGGTCAAAGATCAATCGACGCTTATTTCCGAGGATAGTGTTAAATGGAATTGCAATTAAGCATTCAATGGATTCAACAACATTTTCAAATTGTTTTCCTGGTTATTCAGCACTTTAATATGAACAAGCTGATTTGCAAAGGTCAGCTGGTTCGGATCCTAGTCACGGTCAATAACTGAGGCGATTTGTTTAAAAGAACATGCTGGGATAGTTCCTCCTCGCTACAGTCCGTGCTAGGAACTAAAAAGAGATGGCAACAGTTGCATTTAATTCTACCAACATACAAAACTAATTAATTAAGTTAAAATAGTAAAATATCAGTACATACTAATTTCTTGTTACTTGGCCGAAAATAATGATATATTTTATGTCGATATTCTCTGTAAAGTTTCCTACAGGATGGTCATAATCTTCCAGACAGTAGAGCCAACATTTGAGAGTATACATGATCTTTTTCAGGTGTTGTCCATAGATCTGTTATGAACAAATGTAAGCAATTAACTCAAAAAGTGTACCTAAAAATTGGTTTATGAATCACTCATCATTTCGTATCACCGCCTAATTTACATAATTGCGTTTTATCTTTTAGCTTTTTATACTGAGTGCACAAGATTCACAAAAGATTGTGCCATTAGCTCTGTTCAAGCGTAGGTTACACAAACTATCATATATTTCATTAGAAGGAGAGGCAACGTAGATAGAGAGGAGACACGTGCAAGTCCGTCTGTTTGCATAAAGTTATTACGCTTAAAGTTCTTCATACGTAATATGTGAAACTCCGAGCTTTCTGTTCGCCCGAGTTTAGATTAGGTGAAGGTGACTCATGTTGGTTGTAAGACTCAAGAAATGATGTTACATGAAATCAAGTTTGATTGCGAGCATGTTGAGCTATCATGAAACTACTCTTCAGCTTCTAAGACTAGACTGATATTTTAGGGATATTCTCCTCTTCAACTTTCATGCTTGAAATTGTACCAAGATCTAGCACGAGGGTAATTCACAAAGTTCGAGGACTAGAAGGGTTGGTGGAGGGTTGGGAGTTTCTAGTGCACATAGTTCAATTGTGTGACAAGTCTTGCATATTGCGTAATTACTTTTTCTGAGTGGCCGAATGAGCATAACAAACTCGAAGAAAATTTCGTCTGACTAGATGAGTGTCATAAAGTGACGGAACAGGTATGGCTGAGTGGTAACGCTCTGAACTTGTATTCCGGAGGCCCGGGTTCGATTCCCGCGGCGACCTTCCTGACTGGTGGTTTTTTCGTGGTTTTCCCTCAGTCGATAGGCAAATGCTGGGAAGGTACCCTACTAATAGGCCACGACCGCCTCCTTCCCACCCTCCATCCTTACCTACTCTTCCCCATCATGTCCCTAATCATTCATCCGTCGCCATTAGCCTCGCTGCAGAACAGTACGACGTTAAGCCACAGACAAAAAATATAAAGTGCCTTCAAAAAAGAGGGAAAACGTCCCAAACTATTTGGAAGAGATTTTTTAAGTTTACGGAGGCTGATATTTTTCCATATAGAAAAATTTCTTGCAATATTGTTTTGCAGTACGATTCTATATTTTTCCACTGACATTTTCTTTTAGGTTGACTTGCTTATTCGACGAAACTAAAAAAATTATTTCGCCATTATGGTGCATAAGTCATACAATCGAACATGTGCACTTCTAAATCACATCCCTCCTAAAACACTTCCATCCAGCAAACTTTTTGACTTCCCCTCGTACGTCACATTATGAACTTCATCTCATCGAATTTAGGAGCGAATTCCGAGCGACGGGCGAGTAACCACGGCAACAGAAAACAGTGTTGCCAATCACGTCACGTCGCAAAGAAACGTTTCAGATCCATGTGTTGTATTGACCCACGTTCTCCAGTCTCCAGCATCCTCCAGATCAGCTCCAGAGTGATTCCAGGAACATTATAATGAACGGGATTAATAAGGTTTACATTGCCGGAGAAAGTTTACATTCACTTTCTTATAATGAAATTAATGGGAGTTCCAGGAATTGATTTGATTTCTTGTTTGTTTGAAGCCGTGAAGAGTGAGAGTAAAACAAAATTAGGGCTTTTCTTCTGTAGTCCGCCTTCAGATTCCGTAAATTTCGATTCCGATGTAAAAAAAATCCTAGAAATGCATGAAAATGCATTAGCTCTGGGTTGTAGGTGACATTTGTGACATTTAATCGTGTGTTGCATATTGCATATACTAGTTATTTTAATTCAAATATCGAAAACCACAAAAAACCATAAAAAAGCGGCCCTACTTTTTTCTTCACGGCTTGACCGATTGTTTTCAAAATTTAACCGCATAGAAATAAAGAGTAAATCTGTGTCTCTAGTGATCCAAAAAAATAATAAATAATGTAAAATTCTCTTTTTGAGGAAGTGCTAACATGGGCAATATATGAGTCTTTTTGGCACCTCTGCCCTGAAATAACTAAACAAAAAATAAAACTTTGGGGCTACTAGAGACACAGATCTACTCTTTATCAATAACCTGTGAAAATTTGAAGACAATCGGTAAAGCCGTTTAGAAAAAAGTAGGGGCCGCCTTTTTGTGCTTCATAAAACATGGATTTCATCAAGTATCGTAGACTCGCCCTGTGTAAAGCGTTGATGAGCGCGACTCCGCATTGTATGTGGAAGAGTTGCTGTTATATAGACCTTGGTATGAAGATGTAATGAACACAATGATTTGTGAGTGATCAAGGTGTGGCGAAGTTATTTGGCCAATATTGCCCATTTTTTCAATATTTCCCATATTTAGGCCAATTTTCTAATATTATTTCGAATACCAATTTATAACCAATATTTCGGAAAACGGTTCATTTTTATTTTCGTCAATCATAGGATTTTGCTCAAAAACTATACACGTGACCGCTGCTATTGCATTTGTGTGTGTGCAAAATTGCAGATAGTTTGGTGATAGATCGATGTAAACTCGGCATCAGGCAAAGAATCAACTGTCAGCACAAGTCAGTAACTCATTGGCGGTATGTGATTGTTTAGTGGTGTTGTTGAAGCAGGATGTAACATGATTCCCACCAGGTGAGGTCATGGAGCTGGTGGAAGAGCAGTATTGATTGAACCAGAACTTGGCGAGGCGGCAATCTCGACGATGTGCTCTCTCGCGTTGTGTATTTGCCCATATTTATTTACTTAATAGAGTACATATCGTTTGAAAAGTATTCTCAAACGTTTCTTTTTTACTCAGGTCCAATTAATATAAATGTGCTTTTCAAGTCAGGTTGCGATAAAAGAAGCTCTGAATAAATAAGCTAACAGCTTTAGCGCTTTGAAATGTGAGAAGTTGAAAGCTAAAGTTTGCACCAAAGTGACCAATAATGTGAGATCTTCACTTAAAGGATATTCAAGTGTATTAATTTATATTCCGTTATGGTGTTGGCATCAAGTAAAGTTAGTCAATTTTTAAAAGCTACACAAAATTGCGGGATTGACAAAATGTGTGTAAAATGTGTGTTTCTTGGTGTAAAGAATTACCAGAAAAAACACTCCGTGTAAAAATACCAGCCAAGTCTCTTTAACTATAAAAAAAAAATAGAAGAAATCTAAAAATTCAGCACTGAAAAGGAGTGATATCAAAAAAGGAGCCAAGTCAACGAATTTTCAAAATTTTAATCGTACCATTGAAATAAAAATATCAACCCCCGAGAAATACTTAAAAAAAGGACTTGGCGCATCGTTTTTTTAAAGACACTTTTCTATCCTAAAAGTATAGGAAGAACTCTACAAGTATATTTTCCTGAGTATATCACATTCATTATCGACGAATCATACTACGTTTTAATATAACTAGTACTCTTACCTACTGGCAGTTTTGGTATTTTGTCAATATTCAGAGGAAATAAACGGATAAACGAATAACGAATAAACGGAAGCGGCCTAGTCTATTCGTTATTGCCACTATTTCTAGGGTCATATTAATCAATCATACTTCTCAATATCGTGACTGAGGGAAATAGCGAAAGCGCTCATTACAAGAAGGCCGTCAATGAGATTTGTATAAGTGACTAGTGCACTGAGCCATGCTGCTCAAATAATTACTGACTAGATTTTTATCTAAAGTAATACGTTATGTAATTTATGAATTTTTTTGGTATAAAATGTTAATTAATAGCAATTAATTACACGGCGAGAAGGTTCAAAGTATAATGCTGTAGTAGGTATGTTGATGTACCCACAAAACTATAGGTACCTACCAATCACAAACACAACTGTTCTGTATTTATTGCTTGTAAGACAATGCTATGTTTCTTTGCGTACTTATATTTAAATTTTAAATATTTTACAGAATGTTCAATATTTAATTTGAAAGTTTTGTCCCAATTTTTCTAGGCATTTCTGAACTACGTAGTATGTGAGTGGCATAAGCTTAAGAATAGAAAAATGTCTTTAAAAAAACGATGCGCCAAGTCCTTTTTTTAAGTATTTCTCGGGGGTTGATATTTTTATTTCAATGGTACGATTAAAATTTGGAAAATTCGTTGACTTGGCTCCTTTTTTGATATCACTCCTTTTCAGTGCTGAATTTTTAGATTTCTTCTATTTTTTTTTTATAGTTAAAGAGACTTGGCTGGTATTTTTACACGGAGTGTTTTTTCTGGGATATCACTTCTTTTGTTAGTTTATTCATACAGCTTGTAGCACATGTCCGAGCAGGGACTAATTTCTTTAAAAAAATACGCCTCAACCGATTTGGTTACTATGAAAAGTTGCGTTTGGTATAAGATGAAAATGATTATCCAAGAAGAATAGCTTAAGTTTCGTTATAATCGATCCAGCCGTTTTCGATACATGACGTCACTTCCGGTTTTGAAATAGCGGCCGAATTCCGGTATAGGTAATAAGAAAACAATCTAGTTTTATCTAGTTGATACCTTCATGAACGACCATCTGAATTCCTAATCCCTATATTTCCGTAAAATCGGTCATGCCGTTTGTAATATATGACGTCACTTCCGGTTTCATTTAGTGGTTCCTGCCGCCATTTCCGGTACCATTAATTTATTTATTCATTTTTCACAATTGATTTTTCAAATAAATAGCAGAATGAATACGCAGGAGCTAGTTCAGTTGCAATCGTTACAGGCGTTTTAGATATATGACGTCACTTCCGGTTTCAGGAATGGCGGCCGAGAACACTGCTACCTTGAATATATAAATTGTATTGTCTATGTTACAATGTAAGTTAATTATGTACGTATTTTAAGTATAATTTGTTGAAATAAGTTAAATATTGCGTATTTATGACGTCACTTCCGGTTTAGAAAATAAGAAAATAATATTTTTTTTATTGATACTTCATATAGATGACCATCTAAATCGAATGGCGCTAATTTCGTTCTAATCGGTCCAGACGTTTTTGAGTTATGACGTCACTTCCGGTTTAAAAATGGCGGCACAAAAAATCACAAGAGGCAAGGTATCATCAGACGCCAAAAGTGCATATGTGGTAAAAGTTTCAGGTCGATCGGTTTAGCCGTTTAGGCTGTGGCGCTGTCAACAGGGTTTCCTGATATCATCAGAATCATCATCTTCAGAATCAGAAAGTGGTGTAATTTCACTGTTTTCTCGGTCCTCTAGCGCGCAAATGGCATAACCTATTGTTCCCAAATTTGGTATATGTAGTGGGGTGGGCCATAGCTCGAAATTAAGACATTTCACAACAATGTGAGATTTTCCAATTTTAAGATCCAGTAGGCCGAAAATGCCATGTTGTTGCTTACAGTAAAAGTGTTTGGTCTGCTCCTCAGTTTATTAGGCATTTACGGTATGTTGAGTGACTGTGAGTGTATAGTACGACTTGGCTGGGTGGAGCGACCGCTCCACTAGATACCAACTGGTTGACAGTGAAAGTCGAAACTTGGTGTGAATGTTTTAATGGGTGTAGTTACGTTTATAATGGAACAATAACTTTTGATGAAACCAGACAGGAAACGGACGGTTAGTGCGGTAAATGCTTCAATTATTTTAGTCTTAAATCTAAATACGATTGCGTTGCGCATCTTATGAATCAGGCCTGACGGAAGTATCCTGGGGTGCGATCACATAAAATGAGAACTTTCTTGTCACGGTGACAAGCTTCTCATCTCAATGTTATTCACGGCTTCTAGAGTGAGATGAGAAGCGTGACACCGTGGCAAGAAAGTTCTCATTTTATGTGATCGCAACCGTAATCCAGAGAAAGTTCAATCCTTTATTTCTGATATGCTTTTCCTACACTTCTGAAATTTCGAGTTGTGTTCTTATATTGAATTCAACTGCTATTTTAATTTCGTCTTCATTGTCGAATCATAGACAATCATTTCTCGTCTTACAAAAAATTGACTATTTACTTTCAGACCGCTTTTAATTTCTTCGATGTATTAATAAATAGGTCTCCTTCGTTTCATACTTATGTATACAATGTCAATTGAAATATGCCGGGTCCCTCTAAATCTCTTTGCAACAGCCTAATAGACCCGAACTTATTATTATGAAGGAGATTTTTAGAATGTAATGGCGGACGGGGAGAAGGAGTCGGACGTGGCCTACTTGGTAGACTTCTCGTAATTTTGCCGAGAAACGAACTCGTGACCTCCAGAGTGCCTGAGCCATCTTGCCTCATTCCGAATGTGTCTAGCTGAGCCAGAGTATTCGTATGCTAACAGAAGACGTGTGGAGAGTGACAACAAGGCACACGTTAATTAACCAACCCTCTTCTAAGTCGGAGGCGCAGCTGCTGACAATTGTTTGCGCACACGGCTCAAAGAAAAGACGAAACAAGTTCAATTTCATGCTATTGTTGGTATCATGCTAAACGTAATTGTTTTCTTCCTCTTCTTCGTCTATATTTTTGTAGCCGCTCAATATGACAAAATTACAGAATGATGCTAAGTACCTTATAGAGTACTGTCACCATATTGCTGTCGCCACCAATGTCACACAGGATTCATTTAGAAGAATCCAACTTATTTGATAAACTAGGAAAACGCTCAGTATACCGCGTTGATGAGCGAGCACGGGTACGTGCAAATGCCAAATTCTCGAACCGGAAAAGCGTACACGACGCACAGAAAACATATACGTTCATATTGAATTGAAATAGGATCCACTCAATCAACATAAGAGTATCTGCTTTTCATTGAAAAGTGAAAATAGCATCTAAGCACTCTGGTACCTAAAGCAAATCGGATTCATGTAAGAGACATTGTTGGTCATAATGATCATGCAAAATATGAGTTTAATCAGATTTATTAAAGACCATTTTCATTTTTCAGCTTATCAGGAGATAATAATAATAATCTTTCTCCCGGTTCCAAAAGTCGGGTTGGGGGGTGGCAAAGGCCACCATTTACTAGGGCCCGGACTCCTAAGCTATCTGTCCAGGCTTGACTCTTCCTTGAAGTTCCTCTTCGTTCTTCTTCTCTACCATTTTTTCACTTCTCCCTGTCTTCCCACCACCTTCTTTCCTCCACTTCTTCCCACTTCTCCAGTCTCTCTTGTACATCTTCTGCTACCAGCTCTCTCCACTTTTACCTCGGTCTTCCCACTCTCCTTTTATCACTTCTCGCAGCTTCGAACTCCCGACGCGGTATTCTCTCCCTCTGCATTCTCTTCATGTGGCTAAATCACCGTAGCCGCTCTCTCCCCATTTTAAATGCCAACCTCTCTACCTTCAAGTCTCCTCTAATCTTTTCACTCCTGATCTTGTCAATCTTATAACTCCTTGTATGCTTCGTAGAAACTTCATTTCTGCTGCCTGCAATTGGCTCTCCTCCTTTCCTTCAATCACCCACGTTTGATGGTATTTATTTAAATTTTAACAAATGAATGGATATCAAAAAATAGGGTCTGCAAACATAGAAGGTTGTCTTTACATGTGTGCAAAATTTCAAATCGATCGGTGAAACGGTGCGACCTGTGTATCGGTTAATAGCAGAAAAAAACAGAAAAAACAGAGTTCAGTTCCAAAAGAGCCAAAAGGAGTCGCTCATTTCGCTCGCTCAAAAATATGCATTCATTATTCTTGTTGAAACTCTATTTATGAAATTATGAAGACTTATAGTAAACAATAGCTCTCATCAATCACAAATAGACTGAAGTCCGCAAATAAAGTCATGGTGTAATAACTAGGTAAACGCTCAGTGTAAACGCGTTGATGAGCGAGCACGGGTACGAGCAAATTCTCGAACCGGAAATGCGTGCACAACGCACAGAAAACATATACATCCATATTGAATTGAAATATGATCACTCAATCAACATAAAAGTATTATGCTTTTCATCAAAACTTGAAAATAGCATCTAAGCACCCTGGGAAATATAGCAAATCAGATTCAATTCAATGGGGCTCCACACTTCAAGCTTAGAAAAGAGTGAGCTAGGTGCGATTGTACCCCGTTGCTATGGCAACAGATCAAATGTTGTTGACATTTGCTAGATTTGTCTGAATTGAAAACAAAAGAAGTTGTTTAACATACAGTGATCTTCTAGTATAAAAAGTAAGTAATTAAAACTATTTCTTTACATTTAAGTAATATATTACATTTTAAAACAATTACCTTCACTCCGAACACAACAGTTTGGCATTATATTTCAAATACTAGAAGTTTAAAGTGAGCTGTCATCTATCTGTAATTCTGTACAGACATGCGTGGTAGGAAGAAGGACACTTGTAGCTAGCGCTCCGTAGTGAGAACAAATGGCAGCGTGGAAGCCCGTTGGCACTGGAAAACATTCATTTCGATACTTCATTGCTAACAGCTATTAAAAATGTCAATAAGTTCCTACGTTCTTAACTGATTGAGATGAAAATTTGTAAAATAAGAGACAATGTTGGTCTTAATGATCATGCAAAATATGAGTTTGATCACATTTATCGATGACCATTTTCATTTTTTAGCCTATCAGGAGATATTTATTTAAATTTTAACCAATGAATGGATTTCAAAAAATATTGGGTCTGCAAACAGAAAAAGTTGTCTTTACATGTGTGCAAAATTTCAGATCGATCGGTGAAACGGTGCGACCTGTGTATCGGTTAATAGCAGAAAAAAACAGAGGTCCGTGCCAAAAGAGCCAAAAGGAGACACTCGCTTCGCTCGCTTAATAATATCAAAATTGAAGACTGAAAAAAGAATTTTTTAAAGCATTTTTGAATATTTCTCGGAACACAATTAAAATGGATCTTCCTGAGTGATTATATTGACCTCGTCACGAATTACAAGTCAACCTTTGAAGTCAACCTCAGAGTTTCAACACAATTAATTATCTCTGATTATTTTACTTTCGTGATTCCATTACATGTCTAGACAGATTCTTTACGACTGAGAAAACAATAAACAAACACAGACAACTGGACGATTCACTTCGACAGCCATATCAGTGAGGTCGGGAAATGTGCGGAAATGTGCGATATGAAGAAGTGGAAGTTTTCAAACAATGACAACTCCCAATTACTGTGATTGTGTGCGGAATCTTATGCCCTTAAGGGTCTACGATACTTGATGAAATCCATGTTTTATGAAGCACAAAAAGGCGGCCCCTACTTTTTTCTAAACGGCTTTACCTATTGTCTTCAAATTTTCACAGATTATAGATAAATAATTAATCTGTGCCTCTAGTGAGCCAAAAGTGTTATTTTTTGTTTAGTATTTTCAGGGCAGTGGTGCCAAAAAGACTAATATATTGCCCATGTTAGCTTTTCCTCAAAACGAGAAAAAACATTTTTTATAATTTTTTTGGATCACTAGAGGCACAGATTTACTCTTTATCTCTAAGCTGTTAAATTTTGAAAACAATCGGTCAAGCCGTTAAGAAAAAAGTAGGGGCCGCCTTTTTATGTTTTTTTGTGGTTTTCAATATTTGAATTAAAATAACTTACTTCACAGCAGTATATGCAACATGCAACACACGATTAAATGTCACAAATGTCACGTACAACCCATTGCTAATGCATTTTCATGCATTTCTAAGATTTTTTCACATCGGAATCGAAATTTTCTGCGAGTCCTGTCGACTCTTAATGTTCTGTGCCGTAAACTGTGTGCGATTTTAACAATATTGCTGAGATAATGACTTGATTGTGGATGAATCTAGTATGAAGTTTCCGAGTTGGAATAGAAGACGGTTAGCATAAGATTTAATATTTCAACAAATTTGCAATAAATTATTCAATTACTTAACTGACTAAAAGTACTTATGGTATATAATATGTAAACGTGATATTATGATCAGTATTTTTACCTTGACCAAAACAGATTTCATAGATAAAAACCTAATTAATTATTTCAAGTAAACGTATTGCTTGTTGTTCACAATAAGCTATGTGCTTACAAAGAGATTACATTAATTACTGAGATAGAATTACAAAATATTACACATCGAGTTTAATTTTCTCTGAAACTGTGTTTTTTAGGTAAAATGTTCTACGATGGACTGAAATCATCTCTCAGAGTAGTTTTCCTACGTTTTAATCGTAACTCAGATACTCAGGTACTCGTAGATACTTAATGTCGCATAAACTGATTGTCGGTAGCAATAACTCAAACTCTTCTAGGACAATTTCGAGCTCTGATACGTTATGGTGAAATAAAAATGTGTCATCTGATCAATATTGTGTTAGGGCAACAATAAGTATTAAAAGCTACCTTGACGTCACAGTTAGTATTCATGATATTGCTGGAACGAAGACCATGAAAATAGCTGACAAACTGAGGGAGATGAAAATAATATTTATCTTAGCGGATGCCAATAACAAGGAGGTTCAAAGAAAGATGTCATGAAAGCAGAAGAAGTTCAATGCGTAAGAGCAGAGCACAATTATTACCAGAGAACAATCGTGTCAAAGATGGCGGATATTACATTCACGAGCAAATACAGAACTTCGAACGGAGCTTTAAAAATGTTCTTTGTGGATGGAAACCAAAGACATTGAATCAAAGATCTCATTCGCCAGGAAGATAAAAGGCGAAACTAGATACATAGGATATCAAGGTGGCTGTGGATTTCTACCTCGAGTTTCTGTTGATCACATATAGAATGCTTTTCTGAAGCAATATTTTCCGAGTTGGATAGGAAATATCAAAGGCTATTGGAGCTCCGTGAGTAATCACATCTTGTTCTAAAGCCACAGCGATTGAAGTGGTTTTCCAGGTGGCTCCTCCACCAACGGATGTCATCAGCTTTCCCAAAAACACATTTGAGGAGTCTGTTTTCAAATAGAAACATGGCCACCGAGAACATCTTTCTGTGGGGTGAACACACACGAAGAGCAACAATGCTTACCAAAATTTATACTCAAACTGGTCAAAAAACACTATATAACCACACTGGAATTACTTATGTAAACACAGGATTTTGTGTCACTTCCTGATACTACTTTTTTCTTGGCTAAATTGCATCTCTTTTACAAATGGTGGCATATGTGGGATTGTATTAATATTTTTTTATTTTATTTTTTTTTTAAATTGGAATCGGACTTTGTGTGTCTCAAAATTACACCAAAACTTATGTTTGTGATATAAACTTTTATCGGGGGTATCCCCCTTCAGTGATACTTTTTAATCTTCCATGCTAATGACAACTGATAACGGTTATCTATGTTCAAGGTTATTGGACATGTTGCGATTTGGAAACAAGTTCCTCGTTTTCTCTTTAATTATCGCGTATGAAACAAATATCAAATCATCCTCACAACATCCTCACAATTATCACCTAGATGTAAATTAGACGCCACCTTTTCGTCGCGAATCCAATTATGTTTCTCCCAAACCGTCGTGAACAAACATGCAGTGTCTCTCCACAAAACCTAAGAGCGAGCAAAAAACCATTAGCGTGGTATTTTATCTTTGCCGTCACGTCCTTGCGCGGTGGTATCTACGTGCTTGCCACGCGCCTCATAATGCAAGACATTTCCACCAGATTGCGCTCAAACTTCGGGTTCCAATTTTCACTTAGATAGCACGGAAAATTTGCATTCGAAGCAAAATAAAACATTATTTATTGATTTAATACAACCGCTTCGTACCTGAATATAAAAGAATATCGTTTCACTTCTTATCGTTCTCGCCACTCTTTCGTCTGATTGAAATTCTTAATAACGTTTCACAAGAAGTCGCAAAGTATCCAACTTTTTACATCAACAGACACTAAATTCCAGTGAGTTTGCTAAACGCTGAGCGGCGACGACAGATTTAGTAACTTAGCTGAAATTTAACTAGATAAAGTTTTAATAGAAGACACTTCCCCCTCAATTCTGTAGTGAATCATCGCGCAATGTTATAGAGTGTGAAGAAACCAGACATAACTCTGGTCAGTCTTGTCGACTGGAAGATAACACTAATTTGTTCATATAAATCAACATGGACCATATCTGCTCATGTTATTATTAATGATATACGCAGGCTAAATGAACCAACAATTTTGTTGGAAAAGTCAAATCCATAGTGCCTACATAGTAACATACTTCATACATTTCTAATACCTACTTTATTACATTTCAAAACAATATACATAATATTTCAATTTACAGCATTCTTTTACTCTGCCTCTATTTCCGCTGGGCCTCATGGGCTCCTAAGTGTTTTGGGACGTCGCCTCCCCCCCCTCACCCAAGCGATTTTACCCGCCCAACGACGCGGACTTCGCCATCAGGTGTCGACGCTTCACACAACCCCCCCCCCCCCCCCCCCCCCGCCCTCCCGCCACTGCTGGTCATTAGGCCTGATCTCACACACGGCCGGTCTCTGGGATGCTGCAGAAGAGAGAGAGAGAGAGAGAGAGAGAGAGAGAGAGAGAGAGAGAGAGAGAGAGAGAGAGAGAGAGAGAGAGAGAGAGAGAGAGAGAGAGAGAGAGAGAGAGAGAGAGAGAGAGAGAGAGAGAGAGAGAGAGAGAGAGAGAGAGAGAGAAACGTAGAAAGTTTCATTAATTTTTCATCGCTACGATCAATACCTTTGTAATGTGTAGAATGCTGAAATGGTGTTTGCACACACCTGCTGTTTCGCCTTACGCACACACACATACGTGGTATTCGTGGCAGAAGTGCCATTTGTCTTGCGCGTTGGCGGCGGAGAATTACTATTCGCACACACCTTTCTAAGTGGGAGAGCGAAATAATGACGGCAAAACACTCAAGAAAGCACATCTCTGTCTTAATGCTGGGCGAAGGCAGCAACACACTCGGATCTGCGAGAACGAAAGCTCCATGAACATTCGGTTGCCCACTTGTCTACTCCAGAGTACACTTGATCTACTCTGTCGAGCCATAGATCCTTTCATTGACGGTTATAAATAAGCCTGTTGAACAAAATATTATGTTATTACATGTGTATTGCGTAGCTATTGTGTTGATAGAGAAAATTTACGGAGTTCGACAGGGATCGATTTTGCGCCCTCTACATTTCTAGAGGTGTTCTACCTTTTTAACGTACTTTTTTTTACTAATGGATCGCTTTGAAATTTACCCACATTTGTAATTGTATGCAGCCAACAGAATGTGTATTTTTCACCTCCATTTGATATGGCTTCGCCACTGCATATTGTGTGACTCAGTGGTAATTATGCTGGCAGATAGTGAATACCACACTGTAAAACTATCTATTGTCAAATGCACTAGCAAGATCGAAAAATCGACTGAGTGAAAGTCTCCACATTTCATAAGTAAAAAGCTGCGATACGAACAATCCTGTGAAATCATTACGGTTGGAAGTTCACATTTACCCGGGATTTCAAACAAGAGTGATGCACGGTGATAAATACGAGAGATACGTTACTTTTCGTCAGCAGAAAGTAGAACGCAGCAAATACAATTGAATGTCGAGACTGTTCGTTGAATTATAAATTGAATTGAAAATAATCTTGATCACTTTAATAACAGGTGAATGACGTCATCTTTGGCATTAGAATATATCGAACTTAAACCTGCACATCGTTATTCTCGTCTCACTACAGAATCAAATGCATTCCTCATTGACACTTGTGTATCAGCCACGTCCCATGTAATTGAATTCTCTTCTTCTCATTGGAATTTATTTCAACGAGAAGCAAATGCTGGAATTTTACCAATTTACAGACTATGATCCACTTCTTCCCACCGCCCATTCTTAAATACTCTTCATCATCGTCTCCCAATAATCATCATAATCCATTAGCCTGGTTGCAGAAAAGTACGACGTTACACACCACTAATATATCAACTGGAGTTGTAATATTTTGGGTATATTATTCGGGCCTAGTGAATTTTCATTCTACTGAAAATCGTTCATTCCAGTGATTTTTTTGCAGTAGTTTTGTAAGCAATACGAAAATCTACAATAATATTTTATTGAACTGAAGATACCCTACTTAATATGTGTGTATAATTATGACATATTAATATTGGGGACATGTCAGTAAATGTAATGACGGTCTCAGATTTCTTAGGAACCACCAAATAATTATTGTGTATTCAGTATTTCAACATAATACATTATTAATAGTAACCCTCATCTGTAAATGTATCTTAATTTGTATAATATCAGGTAAGAAGTTACTTCAAGTAGACTTATTGTGTGACTGATATTAATTCTGTGTAACATCAATGAATTGCCTTTAAAGCACTTATAAAATAGTTCCTTGTAGCGATTCAGCATACAATAAAATATTGACAAATGAAGAAAGACGTAGAATATATCAATAAAATGACAATGAAGTTTCTCATAAAGAAATCTTGCTGTTTGTAACACTCCAGGTCATTAATTAATTCTCCACATTATCGTTATGTTACTTGTCAATTCCATTGCATCAAACCCCACCTGAGATCAACTTAAACCGAGAACAGTTTCCAATCAGGTTGGCGTGTCGTTAGTTATAATTTTATCAGCGAAATCAATTACTGGCAGCGCGGCATGCACAGCCGTCAGGTATAAGGTCACAGCAAGCCGTTGCACTTTGACCTACAACATCAAACAGCGTCAAACAGCGAGTCCCAGACGATCACATTGCGATCATTTGTCGACAGATATTATTTAGGGAAATAGATTTCCGATCAAATCGATTGCTATCAAACGTTCATTGATTAGAATGAATAGCAAAATGTTGATGAGCGAGGCTTCGAATGCAGGGAAACATTTGTGAAGTCAACTAATTGCACCAAGGTGAGGTGAATAAGTGATCAAGTTTGCGACTTTTTCCTATGTGAGGCGTTGGTGGTCCTGAAAAGGGCCGTGGCGTGATGATTCTAACGCTTATTACTGTATTTTTCTTCAGGTGGCAACTGTGATCTTGTGCTAGTCCCGGAATAAGATCAAAAAGCAAGAAATTAATAAATTTTTTTAATTAAACAAATTTAAAATTTAAAAAAAAACTATAACTCTTAAAATTCTTGAAGAAGTTTGCTTAAAATTGGCAAAATATAATAAAATCTTACAATCGACGTTGTAGCAATGGCCAATAAACATTTGAACTTGATAAGAAAACATTTAATATCACTTTTCAACTAATCAGAGGATTTTGCGAAATATGCTATACATGTGACCACGTGATGTTTGACCAGTAAAATAATAAACAAACACACACAGAGTCTTGTTTAGTCATTGAGACATTACGAGTGTTCTTTTATGACCTGCTCTACTGTGAATGCGAGTTCATGTACCAATTGATAACCAGCAGGCTCGCTAGTAAATGGCCGATTGCTTGTTTCTCTAGGTCTTCAGCGTTGCCCAGGATCCATCACGGGGAGGCGGGCCAGACATTACGATAGAGTTAAATAATTTATGTTCTACTTTATAACTTGACGTCATTTCATAACCATTTAAGTCATAATAACATATAATTATTATAATAAGTGTTAATAAAAGTGTGCCAGACTGTCCTACATTCTACTTAAACTCTCGCAAGCTTGTGAGCAAAGCTCGCTAATTTTAAAGAGCATATTGGTGAAAGCGTTGTAACTATTAACTAATGTTGTGTGATTGAAGCTAGTTCGCCATTTAGCGCTGATTGGCGTTTGTATGTTTCTTGTCAGATGTCACTACAAGTTTCTGCGCTGTCAAAAGGTTATAGAATATCACCTGATATTGCAATAAAAGTATGACAACAACATCACAGGACAAACGAGCTGAAACTTGGATTAAAACGCGTACAAAACTTGATTAAATTACATTCAGGAAAATATAAATTGCTCCTCGATCAACGATTGTAATGATAAACTGAAAGTGAACGGGATTTTCAGAAAGAGTTAAAATTTAGATAATTGCGTTTGTGTCTTAAATATTTTAACTTTTTGGTATAATGTAATAATACTAATTATGTTTAATTTCCCGACGATAAATTGGGATACAAATTGTACTATCATAGTTGACATCATTGTCCATTATTGATTCGTGTTCACATTTGCACACAATTATAATGTTATTTGCATTTCGTTATGAAAAATATGAACTTTATCGTGAATTGTTAATAGTCGGCTGCACTCGACGGTAAATATTGGAGATAATATTTCCTATACTTCGTCATAACTTTTATGCGCTTCAGTTATGAACATTTTGAAAAAATAATAAGTGTAGCTAATTTTTGAGTCGCTTTCAGTAATCAAACACGAACTTATAAAGAAAGCTCGTGTCAAAGTTGAAAAAATTGACATTTCAGTTTGTGGCACAATTATTGTTTTTGATTCTTGGTGTTGATTGTTCATTGTTATGGTTTTGAAATCCAAAAGTTGCTTGAATCTGTCACAACAACTTTGACAGATTACGTCACAATAGCTATATTTAGGTCAATTTAATGACGTATTGAATCAAGACAATTACTTTATCTTTATTGAGTTTTTTATAACTTCTACGCTCTTGGGACTGGGAGGGAACAACCTTCATATCGAAGTTCCACTTGAGGACAAGAATATTGAAAATAACAATTCCATTCCTGTATACTTCCAGTAGACTGATAAATTGAATTTGATTGTTGTTGTCTGGGAATGCACGTCATTGAAGTGGGTTTCTTGATTTGATTGCAGATGCAGCTGGGAGAGATGTCAACTCATAGACACAAGTCCACGAGAGCAGATGCTGCGCGGTGATGTTAGCCAATTCGAGACTCTGTCGGGGTAAAATAAATAAAGCTAGCACATGTTATCAGGTGTATCAAAGAACCTGAATTAATTTAATTGGGCGAGCAAAGTGAGCATTTCCTTTGAACTCTTTGGCACGGAACTCTCCCTTTCGTTTGTTCGATGCGGACGCATTACAGTTCACATTCTCTCCGAATAGATTTAAGGACCACCAGTAAGGAATAATACTGTGATTTGTTAAAATTTTGGAGAATATGTGTCTTTTAATTGGTTGAAAAATAAAAATCGATCAAGTTAGCCTTAAATTTTTCAATATAATCAAGCTTAATGCGGTAATATTCTGAATAGCGTCCACGACAATAATCAAGCCTACTTTGCAGTAACTGTCATGATTAAAGGAATGGTTGGTGCCCCAATGTATGCTACAAATTATAAGAAGAAACTAAAATAGGAGTGATATCCCCATGAAAAACACTCCGTGTAAAAATACCAGCCTAAGTCTCTTCCAAAAAAATACAAAATCTAAAAATTCAGCACTGAAAAGTAGTGATATCAAAAAATTCGCCAAATATAAACTTTAATATAAAAATCACAAATTATTGGCGCATCGTTTTTTAGTGCATTAAAATTATACCTATCTTTCATATTGTATGGAGTTCTGGCCTATAATTCTATATAGACCGTGAGCCAGCCGTAGTGGACCCCCCCCCCCCCCCTGCTCCATGAGGTCTGAAATGGTTTTGGGTGTTTTGGGTACCTCAAGGTACGCACATAACACTTTCACTTGTTTGACATCTGCCCGGTGGTGGAACAACCCCCCCAGGGGGGCGCAAAGGGTGATTTTTGGGATATTTTGTCACACGTTTTATTTTTATGTGGGCTAACGGGACATGATAATTACAATCAGTTTGCATATTTGAATGAAGGTTGACATAAGTAATTATATCCATATTTGTTTGTAAGGGCAATACCCTTCAATCAAAATTTTGGATTTTTTGGAAGTCGGGGGGGAATTACCCAAAAATGTTTATTTGGTAGTCAATCAATTCGTATTTAAAAGTTGTTCATGAATGTATTCCATCAATTTTGCAAAATTTTGTGTTTACAACCTGTTTTAACGGGATTAAGTGTCTCTTATGGGTTTATAATGTTAATTATTTGATTTTTTTTTGTAGGGTCAAAAGTAAAAATTTAATCAAATGTTTTTCAACATTATTAATTGGTATGACATAAGTCAATATATTTATATATTTTTGTTGAATTGAAACCATTGTTTCTAAAATTTTGACAATATTTACTTTTTTAATAGTAATACAATTTTGTAAACATTTTAAAAATAGTGGGTTTGCCTCAACAAAAATATGTAAATATATTAACGTATGCCATACCAATTAATAATATTGAAAAAAAAAATATTACTTTTGACCCTAAAACAAATCAAATATTTAACATTATAAACCCATAAGAGACACTTAATCCCGTTAAAACAGGTTGTAAACACAAAATTTTGTAAAATTGATAGAATTCATTCATGAACAACTTTTAAATACGAATCGATTGACTACCAAATAAACATTTTTGGGTAATTCCCCCCCGACTTCCAAAAAATCCAACATTTGAAGGGTATTGCCCTTACAAACAAATATGGAAATAATACTTATGTCAACCTCCATTCAAATATGCAAACTGATTGTAATTTTCACGTCCCGTTTGCCCACAAAAAAATAAAACGTGTGACAAAATACCCCAAAAATCACCCTTTGCGCCCCCTGGGGGGTTGTTCCACCACCGGGCAGATGTCAAACAAGTGAAAGTGTAATGTGCGTACCTTGAGGTACCCAAAACCACTTTCAGATCTAATGGAGCAGGGGGGGGGGAGGGTCCACTACGGCTGGCTCATGGTCTAATACTATTTATATGCACGATGCGCCAAGTATTTTTTGATTTTTAAAATAAAGTCTTGACTTGGCCAATTTTTGATATCCCTGCTTTTCAGCGATGAATTTTTAGATTTCTTCCATTTTTTAGTTGAGAAGACCTTGGCTTGTACTTTTACACGGAGTGTTTGTTATGGGGATCAAGCTTACTTTGAAGTAACTGTCACGATTGGTCTATAGAATAGTAAAACGATAAAAGCACCGCACTTGATCATGTGCAAATTATTGGGTTTGTTTTACTCCAGAGTGTACATATGTCTTTTCTGTTGACATGCAGATACCGAGTATTTAGCAGTTATTTTATGTTGATTGAGTGGACCGTGTTATGCTTTCAGCTGGTTTATTTGCTTTCTGTGTGTTTGGGAATTTTGTTTCGAGGTTTGCACATACATGTTCCGCTCATCAACACGTTACACAGAGCGTTTACAGAACTTTTTCTCATTTTATTCAATGATTATGACGTGCTCAATGAACTTCATGTAAGAATCTGATCTTTTGCATTTGTCAGGCTTTTACATTTTCTATGTTCCAAACTTTCATGTCATAGTAATGAGAATCCCCATAAAAAAACACTTCGTGTAAAAATAACAGCCAAGTCTCTTCAACTAAAAAAAAATATGAAATCTAATAATTCTGCACTGAAAAGTTGTGATATCAAAAAATTAGCCAAGTCAAAACTTTATTTGAAAATCAAAAAATACTTGGCGCATCGTGTATATATTTAGCTATTAGCTTGGAAGTATAGGCCAATTATAAAATATACATAAAATATCCATAACATAGTACACCTATAATGCCCTAAAAAAAACGATGCGCCAAGTATTTTTTTGATTTTCAAATAAAGTTTTGACTTGGCTAATTTTTTGATATCACAACTTTTCAGTGCAGAATTTTTAGATTTCATATTTTTTTTTAGTTGAAGAGACTTGGCTGTTATTTTTACACGAAGTGTTTTTTATGGGGATATCACTCCTTTTTTTAGTTTATTCTTACAACTTGTGACAATCAAACGAACAATTAATAAATCCTTAAAAAAAATCACCCTTTACAATTTGGTTATTTTCATCAGGAATAGCAAAGGTTTCATTCCAATCGGTCAACCAAGGTCCGAGATATGGCAACATATCCGTTGTCAAAATGGCTGCTGAATTTTCTGCGCTGCTACATAGAATTTATAACTATAAATGATGTGTATCATTTTTAGCTTTCTGAATATGTATTTATTGTATAGGAGGGGATTATAATAATTAATAAATTTGAATGACGTCATTTCCGGTCTCATAAATAGGAACATTCTAGTTTAACTGTTCATATTCCATAGATCGTTTCGCGCTAGTTTCATACCGATCTGTCAACTAGTTTTCGAGATATGGCGTTTCTCCCGGTTTCAAAATGGCTGCTGAAATCACTGACCCCTTGAATTATAATTTAAACATGATTACATTTTATTATAAGCTGTCTGAAATAGTATATTTATTGCATCAAAATGTAAATTTGTGAGATTTTTAAAAAGTGTGACGTCATTTCCGGTTTTGGTATGGGTAACTGCAAATATTATTGATGATAATACATAAAGTTGACCGTCTTAATTGTTTAGCGCTGGTTTCGTTGAAATCTATTTAGCCGTTATTGAGATATGATGTCACTTCCGGTTTCAAAATAGCGGCTTCTGGTTGGTTTTATAACAATTCAAATGAGATATCAAAAGTATATACGTTACATAAATATCAAAATAATCGGATCAAATTTGTTGCCGAAATGCCAATCGATGTATTTCAAATTTCATGACGTCATTTCCGGTTTCATTAACATAATGTTAAGTCTTTTGCTACTGATAATCCATATAGATGACCGTCTGAATCGTTTGGCGCAAATTTCGTTCCGATCGGTCTAGCCGTTGACGAGATATGACGTCTTTTCCGGTTTCAAAATGGCGGCACAAAAAATTCATGGGGTGAAGGTTAAATCAGACGCCAAAAGTGCACACGTGGTAAAAATGTGAGATCAATCGGTTCAGCCGTTTAGGCTGTGGCCTGTGTACCGGATTTGAATTCCAGGAGACTACTACTAAGATTATTATTATTATTATTATTATGAAAACCGCCCTAAAACACTGTTTTCACGGCCTTCTAGCTCGCAAAGGGCGTAACCTATTGTTCCCAAATTTGGTATATGTTGTAGGGTGGGCCATAGCTCGAAATTAAGATATTTCGCAACAATGTGAGATTCCCCAATTTTAAGATCCAGTAGGCCGAAAATGCCACTTTGATGCCTACAGTAAAAGTGGGTTTGCTCCAGCCTTTTTAAATGAGTGTGCGCGCGCCGTACGACTTGGCTGGCGTGGAGCGACCGCTCCACTAGATATTTGCTAAAAGCAGTAAGCAACGATTTGTATTTTATTAAAGCAAAAGCTGCACGCGAAGGATCGAAATAAATGTGAATTGTATTAATGTCAATTTGAGATTATTTTTTCGTCTAAATCAACAAAGAAGTATGGAATGGGAAGCATTTGGCTACAAATTTATATAAAAAAGATCCCTCCTCTGTTTGTCATCTGTCAAGAACGTTGACATGCATATTATTTAAAACAATTGTCTGTTACATCCTCATATTTTTGCAACACGCACAATGTTGTAATTCTGATGGACGGCTTAACAATGCGGAAAATGTTCTCTCTTACTCTCTTTTGATATTCAATACATAATTATGATGTGTTTCAAACACATTTTACACGATTTTATTAGTATTTGGGCCATTTGGAAGCCAATTATGTCAAAGTACCAGCATATGTTCACATTATATTTTCTATTTTTATTTCAATAATAAAAAAGGGTTATTTGAAGTTTTGGCCCATATAATATAACCATAAATTGTACCAGTTTTATTAACTACGTTATGAATAGCTTTTTTCTCAGAAACCGAAAGAAGTCAATATTGTTTTGCATCACTCTTCAACTCATCAAAACTTTAATGCAATTATGAACTATTCATGCATTTGAAAGTGAGAGTATAGATCATAAAGAATATTTTAAATAATGATTATTACATTCATAATTATTTCCCAATTCCCTCTAATATTGAACGTACTTAACATTGATAATATTTTGATAATATTGATTTGTTAATATTGATATGTACTTTCCGAGACATTGACTGGAGTTGTTATGCTAAACTAATGATTTTTCAGTGATTTTCCTCATTTCGACAATGATCTAAGAGTGGCATATATTTACAGATTCCTGGACAAGTGCGGCTGGATGTCTTCATCTGTTGATCTGCTCAACTGCCCATCTGCCCATCTGCTCATCTGTCCATCTGCTCATCTGCGTGTTGGGCTCAACAATGTCGCCACTACCTGAGTGTTACAAAACCTCTCGTTATTCAATTTTTAAAATAAACACTCGCTGTATAAATCAGTATTGAGACTATGAAAATGTTGTACCTATGATATGAGTGATTTTGAACTATAGTAGTTCGTTTTGAGTGAAAAGGTGATATGTCTATGTCGGTAATATTAGAATTAGATGTTTTTTTTTTATTATTTTGGGACACCGAAAAAATGATTGTGAATGAAAATATTAATTTGTTGTATAAATAAATAAAATATCTCGGTTAAATTTCGAATTCATTGTACAAATAATATTATACAATAAATGGTAAACAAAGATGTAAACGTGTTGTCAAAAGCATAATATTATTACGTTTTTATTTAAAACAATCTATAACAGTATAATATATATTTTAAAAGTGTATAATATATGTCTCTACTGCTGTTTCAACTATCAAAGCTTGATTTAAACCAACTCCTGATCGAAGTGAAGCAGAAAATGTGTTCCTAAGACGTGGCCATGCAAACTAATTTTACCTCTGGAATTTGTTTCTACCAAAACGTCAATAACTTAATCTTCAGTTTGTTTAATTTTTATTTGGTCTATCTTCAACTTTGCTTTTTAACCGAAGTATAATATACGTAATATTATATTTAATATTATACTTACATTATTTTTACCTTTTATCATCGTACAAACCTCTAGTACCATATAATATCAAACTTTTCAATGGGCTTTCAATTTTAATATTACGAAACTGTTGTGAAAGAATTCTTGTTTGTGTTTAAAATTACAATATCTACATGTTTGTCATGCTTAGCCCGTGAGAGCATGCTATGAGTTTCTCAATTATATTGCCTTACTTTCACAAGCTTCATTGAATACGTCTAATAACAATCTACTCATTTTGGATATGTAATTTCATTAAACACTGAGACAAATAATTTAATTATTTTTACTGATTCCCTGATAAGTCTAAATCAGTTTCTAATAAAGGATACAGATGCATTTATAATTTTTAATCGATTTATTGATTGTTAGTTGTGTCATTGTTCTGTCAAATGTTTTTCACATTGGCCATCTTCTAAGAGTTAAACAATGTGTTATACGCAATTTTTTATTTTCTATTTTTTTTAAACCATTCTAAATGTGCATATTCTTGTTAAGTTGAGGATCTGGCTTCTTCACTGGGAGTTAAAGTGTACCCTGGGTAAAACCCGTCAAATAGTACCTTTGTGTTACAAACATTGTCAAAACGTTGTTACTCAATCTTCATGTATTCAATACTAAAGTTTCTTTGCTAAAAGCAACTTTCCCTTTTCTAAAAATTGAAAATAGTTTCATATTGACTACTGAAATGTTATTAATTGTCTTAATTTTGTATACAACGTGGATAATGTTCTGTATTTGTGGCATCTTCAATTCAGCCAGACATTATTAGTGTTGTCTTCATCTTCCTCCCATCGATTGACGTTTTCTGTCTTACTTTCTGTTCCAATGCTTTACAACGCGAATGCGGCATTATGCAAGTGGGTAACTTTCTGGTGCATATCAGGCATGTTAAGATAATCAGCAACAATTCTTACTTATTCCAGAATGAATTTTCAATGAAAACAAATTAGACATGCTTATGGAAAACCAAGAATTATGTGAATTTATTGTAGTCCGATATTACCTATAATAAAGAAAAGTAATTAAATTAACAATGTTTTACTGAACATTTTACACCTATCCTTTACCAACTTTATAGATATTTTAAATCCATAAACTTACAGAATACTTAAACTTATTGAGACCAATGGCATACAGCTACAGTTTATTCCATTTCAAAAGGGGAATAGAAGTTCCAAGAAGTTCGCAATTCTCCCACAGATGGCATAGTTTGCAGTACCACTACCATAAAATTTTTGCTTGGTGATTATCACTGAAGTGTTTGAACGACCACTAGACCTATAAATCAGTCATAAAGTAAATAATTTATCACTTGTTGCCATAAAATCCTCTATTTAAGACGGCTGGGTAGTGAGTTTGACCTTGAAGAGTTTTTTAATCGATTTTTATCAATATCTTGTTCCAGTGTAATTGTTAACAAAATAGGGCTATGGACGTGAATTCAGAACAGTTCACTGAAAATAATTTCATAGTTTGGAATAAGTTATTAGTTTTATTGTGTCCAACAGGTGTTTAGAACCCGAAAATTACTAAATTTTCGGGTTCTAAACACCTGTTGGACAAAATTAAAAAAAATAAAAAATCCAAACTATGAAATTATTTTCAGTGAACTGTTCTGAATTCACGTCCATAGCCCTATTTTGTTAACAATTACACTGGAAAAAGATATTGATAAAAATCGATTAAAAAACTCTTCAAGGCCACGCTCACTACCAAGCCCTCTTAATAGCCTGGGTCAACAAAATACATTTAAAAAGTAATTTTAATATGTTGTAATATGTTAGTACTTTCTCAGCTAAGTTGGCACTGCCAAGTTTTTCCGTTGGCTTCTATGAATTTGTTTCCCGCCTCGAACCAACAACCAATAGCAAGGTGGAATGGGCGTGGTTTCCATTCCCCTTTTGAAATGGAATAGCCTGTAAAGTTTACTAAAAGGAGTACTGTACTTGTATCAGTAATTGATTCAAGATTCTATACACTAACCTAGTTTTGATTTGGACCTAAAAACAGTTGCGTGATGGGCATGGATGGTTCTAACTTCTATTCTAAACTAATCTAACATAATGGCATCGTTGAACATTTTGATCAAGGTACAGTTCATTCCGCTATGAGATTGTTTCCTCAGAAAGGGTTGATTCTCACGACTCATATGCCCTACTTTATGCAAGTACTTTTTTTAGACAATAATACATTCCTTACACAATCAACCTTTTTGTATACGCGCAGGTCAGCGAATCCTCGAATGACAGACAGCGCGATCTCTCGGCGAATGCTTCAACTGTTTGTGCCGAAGTTTTCAGGAGCAATCCGGCAACGTCGCGGCAGCCCTGTGTGAAGAGCTTTCGGGTGTCTTCGTGGATCTCCGTGGCTGTTCGTGTTCGCAGCGCGGCGATGTTTTGAAATTGCAATATCGAGTGGTCGCGTGGTTTCCCGTTAGAGATGTTCGGGAATTATTTATTTAAGTTTGCACAAGTGTGTACTTGATTCATTTTAGAGTGAATATTACAATCCTCATTTTTAAACTGTGATGCCATGTCTCGAACTATTTTAACCGTTTTTAATTGAAACTTATGTCATACACCATATTTGTATAGTGGTAAAATGGTATGGTGGTAAAATAATGGTAAAATCTGTTCAATTTGCAGTAAGCTGTTTGCATATAGTTGTATTCAGCACGACATACGTGTACCGAATGTGTGCGAGCCGATAGTCGAGACAGCTATACTAAGCACGTATAACAAGACTTGCTTATAACAATGACGTGCTTGTTGTGACGTGCTTGTTGTGACGTGCTTGTTGTGACGTGCTTGTTGTGACGTGCTTGTTGTGACGTGCTTGTTGTGACGTGCTTGTTGTGACGTGTTGTTGTGACGAGCTTGTTGTGACGTGCATGTTGTGACGTGCATGTTGTGACGTGCAGGTTGTGACGTGCATGTTGTGACGTGCTTGTTGTGACGTGCTTGTTGTTTCGTGCTTGTTGTGACGTGCTTGTGTGAAGTGCTTGTTGTGACGTGTTGTTGTGACGTGCTTGTTGTGACGTGCTTGTTGTGACGTGTTTGTTGAGACGTGCTTGTTGTGACGTGCTTGTGTGACGTGCTTGTTGTGACGTGTTGTTGTGACGTGCTTGTTGTGACGTGCTTGTTGTGACGTGCTTGTTGTGACGTGTTGTTGTGACGTGCTTGTTGTGACGTGCTTGTTGTGACGTGCTTGTTGTGACGTGTTGTTGTGACGTGCTTGTGTGACGTGCTTGTTGTGACGTGCTTGTTGTGACGTGTTGTTGTGACGTGCTTGTTGTGACGTGCTTGTTGTGACGTGCTTGTTGTGACGTGCTTGTTGTGACGTGCTTGTTGTGACGTGCTTGTTGTGACGTGCTTGTTGTGACGTGTTTGTTGAGACGTGCTTGTTGTGACGTGCTTGTTGTGACGTGCTTGTTGTGACGTGTTGTTGTGACGTGCTTGTTGTGACGTGCTTGTTGTGACGTGTTTGTTGAGACGTGCTTGTTGTGACGTGCTTGTTGTGACGTGCTTGTTGTGACGTGCTTGTTGTGACGTGCTTGTTGTGTTGTGTTGTTGTGACGTGCTTGTTGTGACGTGCTTGTTGTGACGTGTATCAGTGTGCGTTGATGGGTTTCATTTTTACTTGGACGTTTATACTTCGTTTACTGCTAGAGCTAGAGATTGAAGTGGTATAAGTATTTATTTATTCACCATTATTGATTTTTAAAGTACTTCCATCGAAAGTCTTATACTTATAGACATTCTTCAAATATTCCTGAAATATAACTCAAACAATAACAAATGCAAATACGAAGAAATAAAACGTGTAACGGGATTAATTTAAGAGATGTCTTGAGAGAATTTTGAAATTTCTCATTAGCTAACTTGGTCGAACGTCCAAATTTAACATATCTCCTGTAAAAAAATGTAATATATTATATAAATTAAAAATATAACCTCAAAAACTTGTACTTTTCTGACCATTTTTTAATGTTGTGTCATGGATTAAATAATGATAATAATCGGTAAAAATTGAGGTCGTACCGCATCAAATGATTTAAAATAATAGTTAAAATATCACATTTCTATAGAAAGATGTTAAAAAATATATCAACAGCGATACAAATTTTTGTCTAATTTATTTAATTGATTTGTAAATCGTATACCAAGTCACTGACTTGAATTACGAGAACTAATGGTGGCGCTTCGTAAAACGTCCAAAAAGTTAAAAAAAAATGGGACTAAAGTTAGTTGCTCTTTTGTGTTTCATGTATTTGTTACAAACGTTTTGCGTCATACGTTGTTGCAGTATTGATAAAGGCCAAAAGTGAATATTTCATTGGTATTAGACCAACAGAAGCCATCAAGTTGAATCACCAGTCAGCTGAACATTTCGAAGCAAGTTGGACGCATTCATTCACAGTCTGATTGCACAGAACAGTTAAATTGTAATCATATCAATAAACTAACTATTGTACTTTTATAATTTGTATGTGATCATTTCTCTAATTAAAAATGAAATATAGTATAAAATGTTTGGATTTGATGGAGAAAATGCTTATATATCATGGTAAGTGTACAAATAACATACACTCGTGTTTTAATTTCAGTAGCATTTTATGTTTTCTGGAATGTTATAACAATGGCATAGGAAATGTTTTCCTGTTGAATAATGCAGAAATTATATTAGATGTTATATTTTTATAAAAATTAAATTGATCAAATCTCCGCAACAGCTACATAATAATATACGATATTACTCAATGTTTGAAATGATACTTAATGAATCATTTTACCTGCAAGACAGTTGGAAAAACCCAACTGGTCATCTAGGGTACAAACACGTCTACATGCAATATCAAATGCGGCGGGCTGGTTCACATTCTACTTAACTATAATATGAATTATCACATGCGGCGGGCTGGTTCACATTCTACTTAACTATAATATGAATTATCAACTGCGGCGGACTAGTTCACATTCTACTTAAACATCAGCTATCATCATCAACCTGTTGCGGGATGTTTCTCATTCATTTCATTCATACCATTTGTGTACGTGAGCCCAGAACTAATTGGTAATGATAAAAGTTAACGTTTCTGTAGAATGTGTGCCAGCCCGTAACAATATCTTCCTCTCTAAATCTGTAATTAGTGAACTGTCTTGGCATTACTTTTCATTTTAAAGAATTGTTTTTGAAATGATCTGTGAGTCTTTGAACTAAATTCTACTCCTGGTCACAGGTCTGCTTCCCGGAAATGACGTCATCACCCGGCCATGGCTGCGGACTCTGTGCCACCTCTACCCCCGCATCGTGCTCGCGAACAACGTGTACCGCGTGCTCGTGGTCCACTGCGTCGACATCTACCTGAACGTCGGCGACGCGCTGGCCGTCGCCGAGAGCGTCACGACGATCTTCACCAACATCATCACGGCGGTGAAGATGTGCACGCTGCTGGTCCAGCAGAAGAGAGTCCGCCGCCTGCTGCGGCTCATCGACCACCTCCACGACGTCGACGACGAGGACGACGAGATGCAGAGGGCGATCAGAGGCAAGACGGAGAGGATAGCGAGGAGGGTGCTCTGGGGATATCCCATAGCTTACGCGACGTTGGTCACTGTTTTCACGGCGTTGAACTTCAAGAAGTCTCTGACGGCTCGAACTTTGGTTTGGAGGTTAAGTAATACACCAAGTCGTTTATACTAATATAATCTTTAAAGTTAATAGAAATGGACATTTATTCAAAATCATCCCAATTGTTTTCCCGTAAAATAATAAAATATTATGTTAAGCTTTCGTTTTGATTGTTCAATATAATAATATAATATAATAATTATTATCTTCTCACTGTATCTTTATCTTTTCTTTATTATTGCTATTTGGGAAAATTTGAATGTTGTTATTTTGTACATTTGTATGATAAATCATACAAATATTATGTTTTATTTAGTAAAAATATGTAAAAAAATATTTGTATTAAATAATCATGCGGATATTATTAATAATTATATTCGTCATTATTAACTCTTAAAAATCGATTCCTAGAAAACAATTTATGTGCAACACAAATATTGTTTTACTTAAGACAGAAAATCACAACTATAATCACAAAACAAGAGATCGGAAACATGAAAACCCCTTCAATAATCAGTATTTTGTGTTCTCGAACGGAATGTGATAAGACGTACTCTGTGTTTTTCCCCAGGGGCTGGCTGCCGTACGACAACTCTCAGTCTCCATTGTTCGAGGTCTCGCTCGTGCATCTCTCTGTCTCCATGATCGGCAACATCAACATCATGAGCGTCTGCGACACTCTCGCGTTCGTCTTGCTGATTCACGTCGTCGGCAGATACAAGATGTTGAGATACAAGTTGGAGAACATACGACACATCTGCGAGGCGAAACTAGAAGGACGCGGGATGAAACGTGACAGCGTGTTTCGTGCGTCTCTCATCACAACACGGTTTGCGAGGCGGTTTCAAACCAGAAGTCAGACAGCAGTTCCGAAAGAGAGAAAAAGTCAAAAGGATTTGAATAAAAATACTAGTAAATTCTATTTTAATGAGACGAAAACGAATACAGTTATTAAACTTCAAGAAAATTCTGGTGGCAAACATAATGGGTCAATTTCCGAGTACGAGATAAATATGGAGACGGAGAGTATGATGAAGGAAATCGTAGCATATCACGTCGAACTTACAAAGTGAGTATTAAGTGTGTATTCGGTCTGGGTTTGTTTGAGTTTGTTCTATGACGGCAACATGTCTTTTCATTTTTAATGAGCAAAAAGTCAAAGTAGAACTGTCATTCTCTTCAGGGGCACGTGAACATTCTTGCAATATTCAATAGATAACATGAAAACTATAGGCTAGCACTACTTCTTTCAACGTTTCCCGAGAAGCACACCGTTTCTCAACATCAAAAAACATAAATAGATACCTGGAAACTTGAACTGCGGTTGACATTTTTGAAAAGGCAGAGCTAACTAGATAGTTTTTATTGTGGTATTTTATCTAGCCCATTGTGAGTGTGGTGATAGAAACAATGTATTTCATGTTATAGCCTGAATAGGTAAATCAATTTAACGTTCAATCCCCTCGTGTAAGCAAACTACATAAAAGTACCGAATAATACAATGATGACAATAATGATAAATCTTTATCTTCCATTATTATTATGCAAGGGTGTTTATTTAGGGAGGGGGGCACACCCGAAATCAGGGATACATAAAAAAAATCACACAACAGAGCAAATCGAAAACGTACCAAAATGCTTGGAATTTAGTTAAATTTAAAAAAATTACAGGGACTGCGCTCCGGACTTGCATTTGCGAATAAGTTCAATTAATGTAGCAATACTTAAACTTCTTAGACCAATATTTAGACATTAATATAGATATGTCCCCAAATTAGCTACACTTTGATTCAAAATTGCACCAAAACGAATGTAATAATGCCCCCCCCCCCCCCCCCCCGGAAATTCATCCTGGATACGTTCTTGACATTATGAACACCTTCCTTGCTAAACACGTCCTGTGGTTATTTTGACTTTTTGACAAAACTCTAAACAATCCGTTCTGAAAAGGTTGAGTTTATACTCTCTCTGGTTTGTTGACGAGTAAGATCTCTTTGAAACTCTTCGCGATATCTTCTGTCATTTTGTTCCTCAGGTTCACGAGTTATTTCCAGACCGTGTTCAACAGTTTGTACATGATCCAGCTGACATGCAACATCGTGTCTACAGGAGCATGCGCACTCTACCTCTCCTTGGTATGCATTGCAACACATGAGCGAGCGACTCCTTTTCACTCTTTTGGCACGAACCTCTGTTTTTTGTGTGTGTTTTTTCTGTTCTTGAGGGACAGGTTACAGTTTTTCTTCGATCGAGCTGAAATTTTGCACACATGTACGGACAATATCTGGGCGTTACAGGCCCTATTTTTTTGGAAATCCATTCATTGGTTAAAATTTAAATAAATATCTCCCGAAAGGTTGAAAAATGAAAATGGTCTTCCATAAATCTGGTCAAACTCATATTTTTCATGGTCATTAAGAACAGCATTGTCTCTTATTTTACACATTTTCATCCCAATCAGTTAAAAACGTATGAACTTATTGACATTTTTAATCGCTGTCAGAAATGAAGTGTCGAAATTATGTTTTCCACTGCAATTATATCTAATTTGCTTTGGTACCAGGTATTAAGATGCTATTTTCAAGTTTAATTAATGAAAAGCATATACTTTTATGTTGATAGAGTGGATCGTATTTCAATTCATATGTTTTCTGTGCGTTTGGTACGGAAATCCGGTTCGAGAAATGCACGTACCCGTGCTCGCTCATCAACGCATACACTGAGCGTTTTCCTAGTAACTAAGACACCACGAATGATACATTTTGTATTTCTGTAGTATCTTCTCTGTTCTGTTATGCTTGAGTTTGACGTGTTTCCGACGAGGCGGGCGGAATCTTCGGGCATCTGATATACGGGATGGGGGGGGGGGGGGAAATACAAGCAAAATGTAATGCATTTCACAAAATTATTTTTAAACATCTCTGCTTTTATCTTCTCATACGAATGCTTCTTCTCATTCTCTTCTCGTATGACAAGAGAGTAGCACAGATTTTTTAAAAGTAATTTTTTGCAATGCATGTGTTATTCACTTCGTCAACTAGACGCCCGGCAATGAACTATGTTCAGTAATAACAAAACAGAGCAGACCGCAAAAATAAATGTACTTTCAATAAAATAGATCTGACACAATAGTTACAGTCAAGTATAAGCAGCTCCAACTAAAAGAAGGTTTATCATTATAGAAGCTTTGTGCAAAATGTGGCTTTCTTCGTCAGTAACTGTCCGTGATGTAGTTTCCACACTTAATTTCAACTCTGTCTGGAATAACGTTGGAACCAACATGTGTGATATTCATTTGGCTTCAACTATTCAACAAAAATTAGTCCATTTCCCTGTTTAAATATTAAAATTTTTACCTAATTTAATAATTTTGGAAAGCTTAAGTTGCATCGTTCGTCCAAGAAAACTTATTTGTGTCACTTTCTCCATTTTGTTTTGTGTTTTTGCCTGCACTGTCAAGATCAAACCAATGAACCATTCGATTTGAAATTGTGTAATAAACACGCCATACTAGAGGTCACGTGTATAGATTTTGAGTCGACTCCGACGATTAGATTGAAAAGTAAAAATAGACCGATCAAGATTAAATTTCGCATTGCAAACTCTCTCAATTCCATATACCTACCTAATAATTTGAATTGTTTCTATTTTCCAGAGTGATTCAGCGCTGACTGATAAAAGTCGAGGTCTGATCGCCATTCTGATTGGCTGTGTTCTGCAACTCTACACGCACTGTTACTTAGCAACGGAAGTTACTGATGAGGTAAGCCAAATACAGTTCAGTATCTCAGAGGTAGAAGGCCGGTAGACATTTTATCAATTTTACTTTGCTTGTTGAATCATGTAATCAATCTCTATCAATTGCACTTTAAGAGTCATGGGGACCGCTATGGAAACTGACGGACTGAGTCAAATTTTCCAAAATTCCCTCAGTCTCCCCAAGGCTCATTATTTACTCCACTGTTATACAACTTTGGGAGGAAGTTTGATACCCATTTTCTCGCAATACTATTGAGAAAATTTAAGAAATATTTAAAGAAAAGAAAGTTTTCTTTTTCACATACCTATTTCATGAAAAAATATGAAAAAAAATATTTTTTGTTTCAAATATGTATTAAAATTTCTCAATAGTATTACGAGAAAATGGGAATCAAACTTCTTTCCAAAGTTGTATAACAGTGGAGTAAATAATGAGCCTTGGGGAGACTGAGGGAATTTGGGAAAATTTGACACAATCCGTCAGTTTCCATAGCGGTCCCCAGGACTCTTAAAGCTGGGTTCCCATACTTCGCATCGAATTCACTTCCGGTTCGCTTCGCTTTCGCAAAATGGCTACCTTTTAACAAGGGAAATCGTCCATGTTTACATTCGCATTTTCGCGTGTTTCGGTTTCGTTAAAGTTGAGCCAATTTTAACTTTAACGAAACCGAAACACGCGAACATGCGAATGTATACATGGACTATTTCCCTTGTTAAAAGGTAGCCATTTTGCGAAAGAGAAGCGAACCGGAAGTGAATTCGATGCGAAGTATGGGAACCCAGCTTAACTGATGCCAACAAATACAGTTATTGAAGTATTCTCTTACACATTGACTCATGTCACCATTACAAATATGATTGGATGGACCCAGAAATACTTGTTCTTGACTTTATACCTCATTAATCATTGAAACAGACGTCCGCCCTTCTACCTCCGAGTTACAGAGTTCATAATAATAATGTGTGTCTTATACTGATTTCATTCGTGATAAACATTCATGAGCAATTCTTACTTTCATTCAAACAGAGCGGCAAAATCAAGGAATCTGTCTTCAACTGTGATTGGATTGGAGCTTCGAAAAAGTTCAAACAGTTTATGCGCATCTTGATTTTGAGAAGCAACGTCGAGATTGGAATCAAAGTATTCGGCTACATCCGACTGACAATGGGATTGTTCGTCAGCGTAAGTGACTTACTCGTTTGGGTGACTTTTTACTACAGAAAGGCACTTACTTACATTTATTGGAAAGTACTTATGTATTGATACACTGTTTTCTTTGGATTAAATTCGTACTCACGTAGTAGTAGTGCAAAAAAAGAATCATTAGGATATACTTTTTGTGGCTTAAAAGGAAATTTAGAATTATGTTTGGTAGGTTTCTAAATACTGTCAGAAATTAGAAATTTGCAAGTCTACAGAAACGACTATTTTTTATCTGTTGAAGCAGCTAATCAGCTCAACAAAATGTAAGTTAGTGACTTTTTGCAGTAATCCTACTTCATATTTTTGTGTTTAACTTTACGAACTGTTTATTTCCAGGTAACAAAGAATGCTTATTCTTATTACGTTGCAATATTGATATCCGTCACAAAAAAGCAAATGCAATAGGAAGATTGCCAGCATTTCTGCATTGGTAAGTTTTCTGTAACAATTGTCGGAGCTAAGGGATTGAGCAAAATATTAGCAAATACCGTAAAATATTGATTTTATTGTTGTTAACTACATTACGATTCATATATTTAAAATAGTCAAATCTTCAAAAACACATCATGTTAAATTATAAATAAGCAATTCGCCTTCATTCTTCAATTCTGTATTCTCCTACGCAATGATCCGCAGAGCGATGCGTTTAGAAAGCCGCGACCCTCTTCCTGGGCTCCATGCGCACTTGGAAGCCCTCGGCGCGCTTCAGGATGATGTCAGCCTGCAGCTTGAAGTCCTTCTCGCCAAGGTCAGACTTGACGCGGAAGTTGCGCATGATTGTGGACAAGATGATCTTCAGTTTCAACATGGCGTACTTGCGACCTGCGCACAGATACATGCATGAAACATCAAGTATTGTCGATGAAGGGAACTTTCTATTGCAAGCTCGACAGAAGCTGGATCGGATGTTAGATGGAAGGTGGAAAGATGTAGGTAGTGGCATATTAATCTTTAAAAGAACTCAAAAATTGAACTAGAGATATTTACGAAATAATTTTAATAGGACCTCGTATCTTTGGTCCTAATTGACTGGAAGAAATTATTTTATGTTATGGTAGAGCTATAGAGACACTTTGTGACATATTGTATTTTATATGGAACCTTCCTGGCAATTACCTAGCGGAGCAAAAATTAACGCTGCACACCAAAGGCAATTTTGGCATCCCCTTTAGGGACAGTTTTTCAATACTTGTTAAAACAGAGTATCAGTAGCTCAGTATCTAAGTTAATCAACTGTTTTAAGTTTAGCAGAGCATTGAAAAACTGGCCCTAAGGGTGTAATGAAAGAGATAAGACGCGTTATGAACTGCCTGTGATATTGCCTGAGCCAACTTTACCCGTTTTGAACACTTTAATAATGCTTGCATGTTAACTCAGAGGGAGATTGTCAGAAGTCCTTTTCAATTATTCTTGAGGTGAGCTCAAAAATGCCTTCAACAATCCATATTTGTTATAGTGACACTAGTAATTTTGTAATAGAATACTTAAATACCGTAATTGTTGACTTCAGTCAAATTGTAATAGATTACATGATTCCACAAGTGCCACGCAATCGGGCCTTCTGCTTCTGAGGTAGTGCTACTCACCGACGCAGCTGCGGGGTCCGGCGCTGAACGGCACGAAGGCGTAGTAGTGTCTGTCTTGGGTCTTCTCGGGCAGGAAGTTGTCCGGGTTGAAGACCTCCGGGTTCGGGTAGATCGTCGCGTTGCGGTGGACCTTGAAGGTGCCGACGACGACGGTGCAGTTGGCGGGGATGGTGACGTCACAGGAGGCTGTCGGATGCAAGCAGGAGAGTAATGTAATGGCAAGCATGTGATTGGAAAGCAGCGGAGGTTGATGCAAGGTTCAGAATAGTTCGGTTCAAACACGATTGACGCGGACGGACGACGCGAACGGACAACGGAGACGGATACGATGTTTAGTATGACGTCTCCGTCGTCCGTCCGCGTCGTCCGTCTGCGTCAATTGTGCATCGGCGTTATTTCGTTTCAAACACGATGGACGTGGACGGACGACGCGAAAACAATTATTTGGATTTTGGGAAAACATTTTTTTTCGCTCGCGTCGTCCTTTCGATGAATGATTCTGAAGTGATTTGCGCAAATAAGTGATACGCGATGGAGCCACTTCTTGAAAGATGGCTGTTGGAAACTTGCATTTTTTTTAAAATTCGTTTTTCCAATTGATGTTAAAATGGAAAACATTTGAAATTGTAATTCATTATAATTTTACATTTTAAGCCATAACAAACAGCTAAGTAGATTTTTGTACAAATGTGTCCTTACATCACCAGAGTGCAGTCGTTTTCCTTGTTTTCTCGAATAGAAAATGACAATGATGATGAATTGAACGATGGACGGTGGTCGTGGCCAAATAGCAATTAGTCTGTTAAACGGAGTGTTAGACTGTGATTCCTGGTGTTATCACGTGGCTTGTACCTAGCTTCAACTCCTCCGTGGTGTGTCTGGCGATGATCGGCACTGGTGGATACATGCGCAGCGTCTCCAGGATGCATCTCTCCAGATACTTCATCTCCAGCGTGTCCTGGAACGTGACTGGACGGTCGGAGTCGCCGAAGATTCCCTCCAGCTCCTCCACGACTTTGTCCTGGATATGTGGGTGGATTCCCATCAGTGACAGGAAGAAACTGCTGCCGGCGGCCGTCGTGTCGTGCCCCTGTGGAGGGAAACAGAGCACATTCATGAGCGGGGTGTGTTCCCTGAACACTCGAACATTAGAGCTGCGGAGGAAGAACACGATGCGAGTAGAGATTCCCAAACTTTTACGGTTCACGGGACCCCTCACGTCGGTTTACTTAGAATTTATTTTACAAGAGTCACTGAATGTCGACGGATCTTGTTTTGAAGAATCGATTGGATTTTGGGTAGACTTTCTGTTTTCACAGTTTTCTAACATTCATAGAATTCCATCACGCAAAGCCGTCGCTGTTCGGCAGTTGAACTTCTCAATAAGCAATGCATTTGCATTATTTATCTTCAACCTTATGTATAATTCCATCGGCAGGATATTACTTCACAATCCCATGGAGGTCAAGGTCAATGGCGGCCATTCCAGACAAGTAAGACTGAACTATCATTGTCATTATAGTCTGTCACTAATTCATTGTCTAGTGAAATAATATAATCTTCTAAAAAAATTAAATTATCCTGGACACTAATAATAAAAATATGGTGATATTGAAATTTCCTAAATAGCTAATTAATTATCACCCCCAGCATTATGATAAATGATCATGATCATTTTCTTACATTAAACATAATTATCAGTAATTAATTATGTAATTATGTTATCCCCCTTCATACCAACAAGTATGATAGAAGATTACTTAAATTTCAAACACCCTCGATATTTAACACATTACCAGGCAATTTAAGAGAATTAGAAAATTACACTCAAGTAAAGGACTTCGTAAAAAAAATGGCTCCTGCATAATTCATTATTTTTTTTACTGCAATAAAAATGTCATCATGAGGATCCTTTTAAATTTGATTTTGAATTATGTTTATTTGTGTATGATTGTGTTTTCTTTCCTGTATTATTTTTGTATTAATATCAACTGTACTGTATATTATCATTAGGTATTTAATCCACAGATAAGTCCCATTTAGGGACTGAGTGGATGAGTGTTTATTGTATATTATTATTTGTGTCAATAAAATAGGTCTTCAAACAAAAATTACATTATGATTATTATACAGAAGATATAACTTTTAAATTGTTCGATATAAAACTAAATAAGGTGTATGGAGCTCGAACTACTGTAATTTTGTTGAATGAAGAAATAATTATTAGGCATGAATGATTGGTTTGTTCTTCTAATCAATTCTAATAATGAGTGACGTGGCAATGGCTGGCGGAAGTGACGTCATACCTCGAACATGATGGTGTCGACTTCCTCCTTGATCTCGTCGTCGGTCAACACAACTCCGTTTTGCGCAGTCTCAATCATCAAGTCCAAGAACGCCAGACGCTTCTTTTGGCCTGGAAAAGAGGAAATTATACTCATTTAGTTGCGACAATTCCATGCAGACGTGCAATCAGTTTTATTTCCAGTATTTTTTAAACATGTAAACCACTATAGAGGGAATTCATTTAAAATAGAAATATACCTCAATAGGTGTCGCTGACAATGGATTTCATACTAATTACTTTTATATTACAAAATAATTTTTAAAAGCGAAATTACACTAGCATATACATTTAAAATTTAATTGACCATTGGGATGTAAGTTGCTTGTGAATATTAAGTTTTTGTTTTTGGCACCAATTGCTTAGAATGTGTCTATAAGCAAGAATAGTCAGAAAATGTGTACTGCATTTTAATTTTATATTAGATATGTTCTTGTTTATAATTGAGGTAGGTTCTTGAATATTTTCCATCCTCAGACTACCATTTCGCTTACACAGAAAAAGGTTTCTGCCTCAATTATAAACACAAAAATAATATATTCAAACACATTTTGTCTAATACATAATGTAATGCTGTGTTGAAGTACAGTTCTGCCACGACTAAAGTGAGAGCCAGAAACGACTGAAGAGTACAATCTGTACAATCTCCGTGGGGATGATCTAACAAGAGCCGGGTTCGTATCTCACCGACGTCGTTCTCGTCCTGGTCGTCGAGGTCGTCTCGGAGCCCCTTGACCGGAACAACCTTCTCGACCGGAGCGCTCGGAGCGGAGGTAGCGGTGATGTAGTTCTTCTGTCCCTTGTCGATCTCCTCTTTCTTCGCCTTGATCACCTAACAGGAGAGAACAATCGTCTCAGTCGCTTGCAAACATTCTTCGTAACACGCAGAGGGCGTTATGTATGTGAGTGGTACACCGATTAACCAATTGATTTCAACAAGATCCTGTGATTTGAAGTGAAAATTAACATTTTTACCAATAAACTTCAAATTTTACATGGTCATAATGGACGTATATTTAGGACGTTTTTGACACTTTTCACATACAAATCGGTCAAGAACTTGAGTTATTGACATTTCATAGAAATTCAATTTATTTGTTTTACTTTTTTTCAAGTTTGTTTAAAGAAATGTAAAATAGATTTTCACTTTCTTCGATTGATTGCATTTGATTACGTTGCCTTCACAGTCTGTAGAGCCTTGTTTTCTGAATAGTTTAAGATAGTTTCTTAATAGTTTTCTTCAAGTTGATATTCAATCATAATCATTCAAGCAATACAATTATATTCTGATTAACATTTCATTATAACCAAGCCGTCCGCCTAAATACCTTCTTTGTAAGTCCGTGGATGATGTCCAGCAGTCTGGATTGATCCTTGCCGTAGTTGGTGAGTCGGAACAGGAAGTTGGGTCTGAGCCACGCCTTGGTCTGGCGCAAGTGCAGAATATCACACATCCTGAAACACACCAACGTTATTCCACCACTTGACTCTACTGACATGACACTCGTCATTGTGCCACCCTGTTCAATGTTCAAAATTATCATTTTCCTGATCTAGAAGAAAAATTTATTCTTTTGGAATAAATCATAAATGCTTTTCAAGGAATTTTTGTTGCATAATCCAATAACGTCATCCAGCGTATCTCAGTATTGTATGTCATGGCGAGAAAGAAAATGCTACTTGAGTGAATATTCTGTGATCTACCGTTGAAAACGAACAGTTTTTGTTTAGGTTATATTTCTCATTTATAAATCCACATGAAAATTAACACACGACACGGTTTTTACTCATATTTTTCTTATTTAGCTCTGTTCACATCGAAAAATAAGTTAGGTCAAGAGCCATGGGATTTCATACTCCCCTTTTTACAATAACTTTTTATTACCCTCATATTCAATTCAATCCGAATCATGAGTCAATAGAAACTCTACGCCCTTTAATAGTTGATGTGCATCAATTATTACGTACTTCATGACTGCCATTGCATATTCAAATCCACTGCGGTCCTGAGTTTTCTTGCTGACTCCCATGGCCGTCTCTGAAATCGAAAACATGATTTCATTTTCCGATGTCACGTTACTGTTGCCGTCGATTGCAACAAGGTCGACCTAGCAGAATCATAGCCGCCCATCTTGTCGACCACTTGTTGCTCACTCACCCATGAGAATGTCGACCGTGCACTCGCTCATGTAGTCGTGGACGTCGAACGTCTTGCCGCCCTCCTTGCGCAACTTCTCGACCACCGCCAAGCTGTTCTCGTTGAACAGGCTGATGAAGGACTTGAGCACGTTCAGATGGAATGTAGGCGCGATCAGCTTGCGATGGGAGCGCCATTTGTCACCTGCGGAGATGTGGAACTCACTTTGTCACATTGAAAAGCGGACCAATTCTCTTCCGAGTTTTCACCGACTTTTCCATAAGCGATGCTTCGAAAGTTCGTTCTAGGTTTCGCGTACTTTTCTTTGAAGGTTCAGTTCAGATGTAATAGAGTATTCGACAAAGCAATGACGGACATTTTATACTAGTTTAAACTCTTGTATTACATGTTATACAAATTTACCTCAATTTCTATACCCATATTCATATTTGAATATTATAATAATTATATAATAATTATAAACCCAACGGCTGGTGTAATGGAGGTTAAGTAACATTGAGCGCGGCCAGCGGTTGGATGGGTGACCGTTCTATTCTGACTTGACAGTTGCTGTCGTTGGGCCAGAGAGACTGGGGTGTTTGGGGGTTAGTGTGACGACCTCCCTCCACCTGTTATCAGTCTCTCGACGGTGCGGGTTGTGGAGGCCCGTTCTGTGAATGTTACACCGTCCTTCGGATGGGACGTTAAGCCGTTGGCCCCCTTGGTATCTTTCATAGGAGTAGGTAGGCTACATGCCGGTACCGGGTTTCCTCTCCTCCCTTCTCTATTACATTCTCACTAGTGGAGGCTCTGTTGAGAATATAGGCTTAATAATATTTTTTTTTTTACAAATTTCTATCTCAGGCCTAACTAACAGCCATCTTGCCAGACCGTGGCTCCATCTAGTATTGAATTACCTGAGCTGATCAGAAGTCCCTCTCCCAACCACGGTTTGAACAGCCTGTATTCGGGAGACTTGTCTAGCAGAGTGTTGCTCCCCAGAACAAGCTGAAACACAAAGACCAAGACGATTATCCCATTGCTATTAGAAGTCGATTCACGATATTAAGGTTGGATTTAAATTAATAATAATATTCTATTTTAATATTATAATTATTCAAACAATCAACAGAGAAGATATGAATCAGTATACCTATAAACTTTCTATTGAACGTTTCACAACACCTTGATATTAATTAAATTCTCGAATTTATCAGCCTATATTAATCAGTGATAAGTACCTATACATAATTTTTCTGATCGCTCAATACAGAGGTATTGATTAAATTTTATATTGCAAAGTTCAATATTGTTTGATGTCAAAGTTGGTTTTAAATGTAGGTTTACATCAGCATGTTTGACGGTGGAAAGGGACCAATCACAATGGACTGTATTTACCTCGATATCTCTAGGGTCGTACACGAACACCATAAGCCTGGGTCCGATCCAAAACTTAGCAACTTTGCTGAATTGATGACTCAATGCATACACGTTTTCGAAGATTTCTGCAACAAAGATATGCACATGATGAGATATTTTTTTATGGAACACTTCCAGTAGAGTCAGAATGATAGGAAGGGATGTGAAAAATGTCCGACCGAGCCGGGGCGCGAGAATTGAATTGCAGTTAAGTTCGTTTATGGAGTTATTTTTCAGCCAAGGAGTAAGGGTGGTAAAACGTCACTCACAATCATGACGTCGATCTTGCTGAGCTGATCAGCTATTATGAAATGTCATTGTCTTTGCTCAGCTGTTTAATTTGATTAATGAAATGTCATTGCCTTCTTTTTCAATTTTCTTTCAATTGATGTTACATGAAGATAATGTATATTTAAATAATTGAAATGGAGTTAAGCAAAAGCGAAATAAGTGACCTAGAGGTGTGGAAGCATTTTACATTCAATTAAGTATGATAGCGGTCGACTGCACTCGTTTCTCATTGGTTAATTTTTAACCCCATTTACGAACTTAACTGCAATTCAATTCTCGCAGCCGGGGCTTGAACCTGGGACCATTCACTAGCCGGGTGAGAGCTCTGTCAGCCAACTTCTGTCAGGTCTCCTTAGTCATTGGCTCATTCTCTCTTCATCTCGCTTTAGTCTTTGGACAATCGTCTTGAAATCAATCTTTCACTCGTTTAACATTGAAAAACGCGTCCTTGTTCGGTACCTATTTGAAAATCTGTTGTCAATGAATAATGGAAAGAGCGCCGTCACGAACGGCGCAAGAACGAGCGAACGAGAACGAACGAGGGAACGTGCTGCATCAAGGTCAAATGTTTCACTGCAACGACTAAGATCGTATTGTATTTTACCAAATTGCCAAATTACCAAATTGTCAGAGAAACCTGACAGTACAACTATATGCTTCTTATGTACCATGTAACCACTACGTAGGATGATGCTGTGATTAATTCCACGTTTTAAATACAGTGTGCCTTTCTATTATATTTATAAATCACCTCAACCTAAGAAATAATCGATGCGGAATAATGTTGTTAATTTTTTGAATTTGCAGTGCAAAATGAGGAACTTAAATATTATTTAAAGACCACATACTTGTTAATAGCCAATTCTAGACTTGTTAATAGCCTAGGCCTTGATAGGACTTGTTAATAGCCTGGTTAGATACATCTGACGTGACGACGTCAGTGTTGATGCATTGGACCTAATCTAACTTAAAGGGCCTTGTCACTTGCACTGCATTGTTGAATTTCTTTCGTATTTCCTTGTTTGTGTTTGAGAAGGACAATAATTTGACTTGCATATTGTTGTGACGCCACCTGCCACTTCCGTCTCACTTTTTCCTCATTACAGTATAACTAAACATATAATTGCGTTGCAGAGTTGAAATGAAAATCATGAAACTGCACAGCTTTCCTATAGGCACCGAGAGTTCGCCACGAGTGAGAGAAATTAGCAACTTTTGTGGGAAGATCGTCAACTGTTTTATTTCTCATTGGCCGTGACCTAGCAACCGATCAGATGTCAACAAATGTACTCAAAATATTTCGGAATCAGAACTAAGTCGCGCAAATTAATATTGTGATCAGATTCAGTGAAATTGTGAACACTTTATTATTAATATTTTGTAGGCGAATAAACATTAGATAAACTTGTGTAAATTTTAAGGAGTGATAATGCGTAATATGTGCAGCAACATAACGTATAACTGCAGCGACTTGGACGCCTTGCCAAAGGTAAGCTTCCTTCCCACAGATTAGGTGGCTCTGTCTGTACTTTTTGCAGTGCCATCTGTTGTCTAAACACGCTGCCTATGGCTCAGGGCCACAAGCTACACTGCTGACCTTGTTCAAGTATATACTTTAGCATTGTCCTTTGATCTTTTGTGCCGCCATTTTGAGACCGGAAGTGACATCATTTCTTGAAAACAGCTGGACCGATTGTAGCGAAACTAGAGCCCATAAATTCAGACGGTTATCTATTTTAAATGTATTTTATGATTGAATTATAAGAATTTTATTAAATTGTGAAATCATAACAACTACTTCCAGCATTGAAACTGTATCTAGGTACTCTATAATAACGAATGATTTTAGATTTTTTCGCATTTGATTAATCATTGGTAATGAAACTCATTATGCCATGAGACAGAAAATGAGGAGCGTAAAGTGTGAATAAGCGACATAATCAGTAATTAAAAAAATTACTTAGATGTTGGCTGCTCAATGGCTTCTATAGAGACCGCCTAATACATGTACAGAAGGGCAAGTTGGAAGCGACAATCATAATAGTTTAGGTTAATTTCTGTAAAAGCTCAGTTGGAAAAGAAGTTTTTGGATCAGTTGGCTCTACAGTTATTTAATTGGTAAAGTCATAATTATCCCATAAAGTTGAAACGTTGTAAGATTATACAGACTAGCTTATTATATTTTATAAATGTTCAGCAAAATTAGTAAAGATCTTAACTTAGAACTTGAGCAGGCTTTACATTTTCACCTTCATCTGAAATAACTGGTAAAACTGATCGATCGAACAGTAAATGCGCCTGACCTTGATCACTAGCAAATGATTGAATTTCGTATTCACTCTATCGAGTGTCTATTACTGCTTTCGATGAATAACTGATTATGTAATACCTAGTTATTTTATATTGATTGATTGGATCGTGTAACTGGGGTATAAGAAATCACTGTAAACACAAATGTATTTATTACTCAATAAAAATACTGAAACTGACATTGATTCTCTCGTTTGGAATTCCTGTGTGTTAGCTACTAGGAAAACGCTCTGAGTAACGCGTTGATGAGCGAGCACGGATACACGCAACACCTCGAACCGAAATTATGTCTATCGAAAATGTCATTAAAAGCCAATAATTCTTGAATTTCGTCACAGACTTGTATAAATATCCCCAAAATTTCCAAAAAATATTGGTCCCAATAACCTTGCTAAGTTTTAAGTTGATCGATTAAACCTTTGATTGAACGGTTCCTTGTTAAGTTTCAAAAATCACATGATATCCTTCAAACAATATACCTGGGACCACTCATATGATATGATATTACTGTGGACACAATATCAGATCAATCCGTTAAACGGTCATTATTAGTTTCATTTCGTTTGAAACTTTCTGCTCTAACTACCTTGCCTTGAACTGAAGATTCGAAGTCGCCGTGAATTTGACAGCCAACACACAAAATGTCCCTAAAATTACAAAAACTTCTGAAAATAACTACAAATTAGACTGAAAATTGGCAAAAATACCTTAAATGTTGCTACCAATTACCATGCGAAGTTTTTAGTTGGTCGGTCAATCGGCAATACCCGCTGCACGAGAGCGGGTATTGCGTTGATTGTTTGAGTATCTCCTTGCAGCAGTCTGGTCGGGGGTCTCTTTGCTCCTTGATACTTTATTATTAACGACATTTTGTTTCAACCTTTTAGATTTAGCTTCGTCAGTTTCTTGATCTTCAATTTCACGCAGGCGCTTTTTCGCCTTTATGGCTTTCATTCTAGCAGAAGTCTTTCCATTTTTCGGCATGTTTAAATAGGGATAAGATAGGTAATGAAAAAGTAAGAAGTAGAGTACCTACCTAATTAAAGTACAATAATATTTGTGTGATCAATGTTTGAAATGCACGAAATGTGTGCTCAAAGACGTAATGTATTCAATGTCGTAATGTTACGAAATGAATCTTGAACAAAACTTCGCAAATATGAAAATAAAGTAAACACCTTTCAACTAATAAGCGAAAGGAATCAAAGTTCCACACAAAAAAACGGATCAGGTAAAATAGTAACTACCTAGTATAGAAACGGAATGAATCCAACGTTCCACAATTAAAATAAGACAACGTAATGTTTTGAACTGAATGAATCAAAACTTTCAAAAAAAATAGCAACCTTCAAGGAAATGTCAGGCTAGACAGAAGCTCAGAAACGGAATAAATCCAACGTTTCCAAGAAGAAAATAATTTGAAATAATCAATCCCCTGGACAAATACTGTAGATACCTAATATATCTATGCTTTAAAAGCAATTCAATTTTACTAATACCTTCACAAAGTACACCAAATTGCCAAAATTATCAACGAAAAGAAGCAAAATGCAGGAGAGATTTGGAATGACGTGTGAACGCTAGAAGAGAACAAACGCCACTCAATGATATTATTGAAATGTGAGCTTATGTTTCTAATCCCTCCTGGATGCAAAATCAGCCAAGTAGAAACACGGGAGGCACGGCCATCAGAACTACGAATTGACGAAAAGACAATCAAGGTCCTTAAAAACTCGAAATGATTTGTTGGAAACTATGATCCAAATTGAATTATTCAAATTTGATCAACTCAATAAACATAAAAATATCTGCTTTTCACTAAAAAAGTGTACATACCATCAAAACACTCTTGTACCTAAAGCAAATCAGATTCAGTTGCATTGGAAAGACATTCATTTTCAATGTTTCATTTCTGACAGCTATTAAAAATGTCAATAAGTGCATACTTTCTTGACAGATTCGGCTGAAAATTTGTAAAATAAGTGACATTGTTGGTCTTACTGACCATGCTAAATATGAGTTTGATCACATTTCTCGAAGACCATTTTCATTTTTTAGGCTATCAGGAGATACTTATTTTAACAATGAACCAATGGATGGATTTAAAAAAAAAATTGGGTCTGCAAACAGAGAAGGTTGTCTTTACATGTGTGCAAAATTTCAGGTCGATCGGTGAAACGGTGCGACTTCTATTGCTTCCTTTAGCATACAAAAACAAAAACAAAAAAAAAAACAAAAAAAAAACAGAGGTCCGTGCTAAAAGAGCCAAATGGAGTCGCTCGCTTCGCTCGCTCAATTATCAGTGCTCGCTCATCAACGCGTTACACTTAGTGACTTCTCAGTTATATAATAATGTGACTTTAAAATATTGTTATTTAAGTCAAGAAACGAAGCAATATACCATTGTTTCTGACTACATTTTAATGTTGTTGTTATAATGATCCTGCAAGATGTATTTTGTATAATTGTAATTGAGCGAGCGACTCCTTTTGGCTCTTTTGGCACGGAACTCTGTTTTTTGTGTGTGTTTTTTTTCTGTTACTGAGGGTATACAGGTCACAGTTTTTCTTCGATCGAGCTGTAATTTTGCACACATGTTCGGACATTCTCTGGGCGTTGCAGACCCCATTTTTTTGAAATCCATTAATTGGTTAAAATTTAAATAAATATCTCCTGATAGGTTGAAAAAAGTAAAATGGCCTTCGATAATGTGATCAACCTCATATTTTGCATGGTCATTAAGACCAACATTGCCTCTTATATTATTACTTATTTTCAGCCCAACAGTCAAAAACGTAAGAACTTATTGACATTCTTAATATCTGCAAGAAATAAAGTAGCGAAATGAATGTTTTCCAGTGCCAATTGAATTGCATCTGATTTGCTTTTTGTACCAGGGTGCTATTTCAAGCTATTTTCAAGTTTCGATGAAAAGCATATACTTTTATGTTGATTGAGTGGATCATATTTCAATTTAATATGGATGTATATGTTTTCTGTGCGTTGTGTACGCACTTCCTGTTGGAGAATTTGCACGAACCCGTGCTCGCTCATTAACGCGTTATCCGAGCGTTTTCCAAGTTATTGTATTTCCCCCCAATAAAGAATAATGTTCGTCTTACCTGCCGGCTTTCCTGTGAATTCCAACGCATTCCCAAGTAACGGCAGTCCAGGTTTTCCGGGGATCTTCTCGGCCAACTCGTAGAACCTCCTGTTGCTGATCCTCCTGTACACATAATACAGCGCGAGTGCAGGCAACAGCAACATGAAGAACATGCTCGACGCCGACAGCGATGTCGACGTCGTCATGGTTGCAGCGTCGATGGCCATGGCGCTTTCACAACCAGTATTTCAACAAGTTCAACAGGATTAGGAAGTCCGTGTTAGCGCTGAGACGATCGGTGCCAGAGTGCGCCTCGTAGCACACCTTATGACTTGACAGAATAATTGCCCTCGACTTATATATAGGAGTTGATATTAGAAAAATAGATCGGGAAATGGTTCGCGCTTCCTTCGACAGTATTACAAACAACATGCACGGGTTAAAGTCCCACATATTGATTAAGTTTATTACGCGTGGGTTATTGTCTTCATGCTAATTGGATTCATTGCCGATGTCCTTCGACACACATGAGAAAATACGAAATCACCCTATATTCAATAATCTCGGAAAAAATATATGTGAAATGCAAATGTTATAGAAATAAATCGTGTTTTACAGAATCATACATAAATAATGTATAAGAAGTGTCACAGCAAATTGTAGGAAGCATGTATTGATTTGAATAGCAAGGTACGCATCGGATTGCAAAGGTCTGGGATTGATTCCCGCAAAATCAATGCTATGAGTCTTGAGGGCAATCTGGCATGTACCCAGCATCCCTTATTATACATCTGTGCCTCAGAGGTAGAAGGCCGGACGTCCAATTTGCGATGAACAATTTTGAAATGATCAAGATCTATCAAATACCACTTGTCTAATGTCAACAAATACAGTTACGTATATTGAAGTATCATCTTACACAATGACTCATGCCTCCATTACAAATATGAATGGATGAGCGCAGAATGATTGTGTTTTGTGCTCACCTCAAAAATAATTGAAATGGACTTCCGACCTTCTAGCTCTGGGTCACAGATTTTTAATAAGGGATAATATATCTCATATAATATACTATTCTATACAATCATCATCACCATCATCATCATCATCAAATGATATGTTTTAATATACTTGAATACGGCATCTTACCAGTCTATGGGAAGATAATTTAATAGAAATACAAATTGTTGTTGAACGTCAACTGCTCTGCAACTATAGGCTCACAGCGTCAGATAATTTTACTCAATCACTTGTCGTAACTTCGGACCATACTTTTGGTTGAGAAACTTGGTTCTTGACAGAGTCACAATATTATCATTACCAAAATGACACTGCACATGAGCAGAACCAAAGATGCTCAACCAAAAGTTGCTAGTGTAGCCTTTTCTAATAATGATCTAAGTCTTCACAAAAATCTTATGTGATCTTTATAGATCTTTACATAAATTCTAATAATGATCATGCATAGCAAATGAACATAAGTTTCCCACCTATCATAATACCACCACTCGATCGGTGGTATACCTCAGCAAAAGTGTCTACGTTTCTACAAACCAGGCACTTTTCCTGTCAATAGGTCAACATGGATAAGGTTACTCTTTTCCTTTGTGCTTTTATGCATGAAATATAAAAGTTTTAACAACACTGAACTAATGCTAATATAATGATGATTTACTCGTGTACAGCGAATTGACTAATGAATGACAACGTATTTCTGTGAAAAATCGTGAACCTATCCAAATTTTGGAGTACTTTTTGAAGTCGTGAATCAAGTATAATGGCATATTCACATCTATTAATATCTTTCTGGATTCAGACTAGAACTCTGCGTTTCTGGATCATTGAATCCGGATATTCCAGAATCCTTCCGACAGCTTCTTTCAAACGCATTCGCAATTCGAAGAAAACATATTAAAAAGTTTTAAATAAACCGGATTTACTGGATTGATTGAAAATGACGCCAAGAAAAGTAAGCAAGAAAACGTGAAGCATGTTGTAAAGAAACGTGTAGATATTTGAAATGTTTGTGAAACACGTGATTGTTTTAAAACATCGTCGACTTTCTTGAGTTCTTGAAAGAACTCGATGAATTTCTTCCCGTTGAAGCAGTTCATGGTCAGAGATGGGCAAAGATACTTGAAAAAAGTATCTAGATGGAAGATACTAGGAAAACGCTATACGTGTAACGCGTTGATGAGCGAGCACGGATACGCGCAACACCTCGAACCGAAATTCTGTCTATCGAAAATTTCATTAAAAGCCAATAATTCTAGAATTTGGTCACAGACTTGTATAAAAATCTCAAAAATGCCTAAAATATTGGTCCAAATAACCATGCAAAGTTTTGATCGATTGAACCTTTATGATTGAACGGTTCCTTGTTAATTTTCAAAAATCACAGCATCTACTTCAAAAAATATACATGGGACCACTCATATGATATTAGTGTATCTTCACAATATCAGATCGACTGTTGAACGGTCATTATCAGTTTCATTTGCGTTTGAAAGTTTCTGCACAAACTACCTTGCCTTGAACTGAAGAGTCGAAGTCGCCGTGAATTTGACAGCCAACACGCAAAATTTCCGTAAAATGTCAATAACTTCTGGATTTAAACACAGATTATAGTCTGAAAATTTTCAAAAATGCAGATAATGTTGGTTCCAACCATCATGCGAAGTTATAAGTTGATCGTTCAATCGGTTCTAGTTTAATTTTCAAAAAACACAGGAAAGATGGTTTAAATTTTAACCAATGGGAGGATTTGGCTGAAACTTTGTAAGATTGGGGAAAATGTTGGTCGTAATGACTTGTCAAAATTTCAAATTGATCGGACCAACCAATCGAAAGATAATTTTTTTTAAATTTGAACCAATCAGGGAATTTCAAAAAAATTAGGGTCAGCAAATCTCATATTTGGTCTGGCTGGACATGTGTGCATAATTTCAGCTCGATAGGATAAACGGTGCGACCTGTATACAAGCAGACGGCAGACAAAAAAAAAAGAGAGGTCCGTGCCAAATGAAGCCCAAAGGAGTCGCTCGCTTCGCTCGCTCAATTAATTAAGCGAGTGGAGCGAGCGTCTCTACTTGACTCTTGCGGCACTTTCTCTGTGTGTGTGTGTTTTTTTTTGTCGCTTCAACCCAGGTCGCACCGGTCAACGTATCGATCTGAAATTTTGCACACACTTTCATCTCATACTAACTTAGACCTGTATAGTTTTTGAGAAAGATCCGTCCATAAATAAAAAAAATCGTGTTTTTCCATATAAATAGCATTGTAGGTTCGAGGAGTCCGTTGCGGCCGCTCGATGCACCCCATTCAAAACAAACTCGGAAGCAGTCAGCTGTCTATAGATTATTGTTAGAATACGTTTTACGGTTAAATAGGTATAGTTATAGCAATACCTGCGAGGTTATAGTTTTTATTTTATTTTAACCGATAGTATAGGTATTTATTGTTTATAAAAGTCTTAATATGCAGTCTTACTTTCAATCCTTTCAAATGCTAAGCAAATTTTTTGTAGACCGGCGAAATGTCTGCTTGATTGTAGAAATAGATTGGTTGGTTGATAAATGAAATTACGTTTATGAATTATTTTATTTATTCATTTATTTATTTTAAAGCGGCTACAGGGGGAACTCGGAGAGTGGGGCGACCAAGAGACAGGTGGATTGGACTGATCAAGGAGGATGTGTTGGAGAGAGGAGGAAGGTGGAGTGAGTTGGAGGCTGAGAGACAGTGGGAGGACAGAACATGGTGGAAGGAATTTGTGGAGCAATTAGAAGTGGATGAAGAAGAGGAGGAAGAAGAGGAGGAAACGCCAGGCGTGGCCAGCCGGTTTCCAGGAGTCCTGCGGCCCTAGTGTTGGTGGGAATACCCACCCCCTGACCCATTAAATTGGAACCAGGGATGGATTATTATTATTCAGTCAATACGTTATATTTATAGTTACAATACAATGTGTTGGGTAATAGGAAATTGCTCTATTGTACGGAACGGCAAGTAACTGTTTGAATACTATTTCTTAAATTATGTCATGTTGCCTATTTTGTGAGTTTCAATCTCTGTATTTATCTGTATTGTTTAATTATCTGTTTTGTTTCTGTAATTGAGCGAGCGAAGCGAGCGTCTCCATTTGGCTCTTTTGGCACGGACCTCTGTTTTTTTTTTTGTTTGTTTTTTTTTTCTGTTACTGACGATATACAGGTCAGAGTTTTTCTTCGATCGAGCTGAAATTTTGCACACATGTACGTAACATTTCTGATTGTTGCAGACCCTAATTTTTTTGAAATCCATTGATTGGTTCAAATTTAAAAAAAATTAACTTTCGATTGGTTGTTTTGATCAAATTGAAATTTTGACAAGTCATTACCCCCAACATTGTACCCAATCAAACAAAGTTTCAGCCAAATCCTCCCATTGGTTAAAATTTAAAACCATCTTTCCTGTGTTTTTAGAAATTTAAACTATAACCGATTGAACGATCAACTTATAACTTCGCATGATGGTTGGGTCCAACATTATCTGCATTTTTGACAATTTTCATACTAATCTGTGTTTAAATCCAAACGTTATTGACATTTTACGGACTATTAGCGTGTTGGCTGTCAAATTCACGGCGACTTCGACTCTTCAGTTCAAGGCAAGGTAGTTAGAGCAGAAACTTTCAAACGCAAATGAAACTGATAATGACCGTTCAACAGTCGATCTGATATTGTGTAGACACACTTATATCATATGAGTGGTCTCAGGTATATTTTTTGAAGGAGATCCTGTGATTTTTGAAAATTAACACGGAACAGTTCAATCATAAAGGTTCAATTGATCAACTTAAAGCTTTGCATGGTTATTTGGACCAATATTTTAGGAATGTTTTGAGATTTCTATACAAATCTGTGGCGAAATTTTAGAATTATTGGCTTTTAATGACATTTTCGATAGACAGAATTTCGGTTCGAGGTGTTGCGCGTATCCGTGCTCGCTCATCAACGCGTTACTCAGATTCATTGGTTAAAATTTAAATAAATATCTCCTGATAGGCTGAAAAATGAAAACGGTCTTCGATAATTCTGATCAAACTCATATTTTGCATGATCATTAAGACCAATATTGTCTCTTATTTTACAAAATTTCATCCCAATCAGTTAAGAACGTATGAAGTTATTTACATTTTTAATATCTGTCAGTAATGAAGTATCGAAATGAATGTTTTCCAGTGCCAATTGAAAATTGATTCTGATTTGCTTTATGAACCAGGTGCTTAGATGCTATTTTAAAGTTTCGATGAAAAGCATACACTTTTAAGTTGATATCATAATCAATTCCATATGGATGTATATGTTTTCTGTGCGTTGTGTACGCATTTCCGGTTCGAGAATTTGCACGTACCCGTGCTCGCTCATCAACGCGTTACACTGAGCGTTTTCCTAGTTATTATTTGGAATAAATCCCTTTGATACACACCTAAATACTCCAAAAAATACACATGAGTGTGTGTCTGTTACTAACTTGCAATGAGACACAAATGCAGTTATTTTTTATATAATTTAGTGAATCATGCTTCTAGCCTTCAGTATATTATTGCCGTGTTTTAAGGAATTATGGTCGAGGTGTCGCACGTATCCGTGCTCGCTTATCAACGCGTTACACAGAGCGTTTTCCTAGTTATTAACACACTTGTACCGAAGACAATATTTTAATTTTTTGCTATGCTTTAATTATAATATGGTGTTTAAGGTGTTATCTGATCTAGGTGTAGCAAGCTATACCATTCTTTATTTCTTTCAAGGTTTAATGTAAAGGTACACAGCTAAACTACCGATCTCTTATAAAAAGTATTGTTTAATTTTCTTGGCCCAATACAGATTAGATATGTTTCATGCACATCCAAGAACTAATGTGAGTATGATTAATGAATGATAAGAAACAATAATTACTATACTATACTGATAATAAGACAAATAATAAAATAGTCCTAGATGATACAAGAAGTCATGCCGAAGAAATTCTCACATCTGTTGTATGATTATCCTAGTTCATCAAACTATGAATGGCTAATAATATAAGCTTAGAAGCTACTGTCCTAACTTTACTATTGCACTTACTATCTAGTTAAAGAATAATAATAAAATTGTATACGATTCAACATGTTTACGTTATGCCCTAGAACTACAATATGCTTATCTTAGCCCATCAATTTAATAATGGATAATAAATTTAAGCAAAGCAACAGTCTGTCAAAACTATAGTACTAACATCAACTACTAATAATATTAGAATAATAATAAAATGGTAAAGGATTTAACGTATCTATGATACTAGAGGTTATGCTCCTCATTCTCCTTGGCATGAGTCGCCGCTGTGTTCGCGGGTTTCTTTATGACATTCAAGGGAATGTTTTGTCCATCATTTGGGCTTCTTCTGCGCATGCCAACAATCCACTTCCTCCAATAGCCCCAGGTCTTGCCGTCGAACACCACGAAGAAAAGGAACATGACGAACCCTTGCATCGGGTCCGTTATCTTATACAAATACTCCAGCACCTCGACGTGATAGCCGAGGTCGTTGAACATCTCAAACGCCGTCGGAATGCCGAACAAGAAGAACAGGAGGACGGTTGCTTTCAGACGTCGCATCGCCAGTTCTCGATTCGAAACCCCGTGGCGCTGCAGGTCCTCTTTCTCGCCCCAACCGAAACAGGCACAAATCCTAGCCACAATCACGCAGAGGACCACAATGTTCAGGAAGGTGATGAGCGCTCCTGGGATGAAGTTAAGCGCCAACTGGGTGACGATGTTGGGAGTTGAGAAGTGTTCGGTCTGATTCCAAGAGAGAAGGGTGATGAGAGGGATGAGAGGCAAACCCCAAGCCAGGAGAGACACTTTGAGCAACAGGTGAGGGATATCAGATGCTCCTACCATTGTGAGATACTTCTTCAACTGAAGGACAGACATAACCAGCATCCAGCAGTAGTGAGAGAGACGGGAGAAATGCACGACAGCGGTGAATGCGATGAAGGCCGCGTTGCTTCTGTCGGGGACGACGGAGTAGATGTAGTGAGTCTCCCGGTAGATCGTGAGCAACAGGTAGATCAACGACGAGGCGGTCAAGTGGAGGAGGATCTTGTTGCCGACCTCCTCGCGCCAATTGCTGAACAGAGAGGCAGTCATGATGATCAACAGGAAGCCGGAGAGAGACAGAACAGATCCTACCAAGAAGACGATCTCCTTGGCGTTGAACTCCTGTTTCAGTTGGAAGTTCTGTTTGTCGGCGAACAGGAATATCATGTATCGAGCTACAGAACTGGATTCTTGGAGATGTTCCGTCAGATTGCATCGACACGTCTCGAATGATCCGTTGACGACGCTCCAACATCCTTCCGTCGACCACTCAGTCAGATTGTCACTCCAATGTGCGCAGCCGACCTTCAGGTATGTATTGTGGGATTTCAGTGGCTGGAAGAAAATGTCTACAAACTTCTCTTCATCGTCTTTAACATCTTCTTTAGCAACTTCCAGTGGAGTGAAGTAAATGTCCACAACTCTGCTGAAATGAACGATGTATTCTTTGACAACTTTTGGTAGCAAAGATTTATTTGTTGCATAAATAAAGAATGTGACAATACAATTCTGTTTTTCGTCCGACATTATAACCATCACTAAAAACTCAGAAGCTCTTAACAAAAAATCATTATCGTTCGTTTCAAAGGTTGGCATCGCTACTTCGGATCTTCCTGGATGGAAAAGTCGAACTCCCCGTTGATGTTGTGGCTTCTCGTCACGATTTACTAACCTAAAAACAGTAAAATTTGAATCCCGCAGCATTTTTGACACTTCAGTGTTTTCATAAAATGAATGTTTATCGAATAGTGACTTCTGTTCAGCAACAACAAACTCGTTCTTTATTCTCTCTGTTTCATGCTGGAACCAAGCAAGGGTGGAGACTTCATCGCCCATCCTGGACATTATTTTGCTATATGTTTTCAAAATATCGCAAAAAGCCGTATTATCATTATCGAAATCCCACTTGGAAAAACCGTTCAAAACATTAGCAATGATTGTAAGTAGGAGGTAACCATGTCGTGATGTGACAGGCACCTCGCTGCAATATTCAAAGACCAATAAGATGGCCTGTAATGTGAAATTAAGGTTAGGATTGAAATTATAATTATTGATCGTAAGAAAGTGGATACTTCTCTCCAAAAACGACTCTTCGACGAGCTTGTATTCGAACACCGCGTAGAGACCACGTGACCTTGACTCGTTGAAGTGTGACGTCATGTTACATCTGCAGCTGTCCAGCGTCATGCTCCAGCATCCGTCATGGATCCAGGCTTCACGCTGGAGGCTCCAGTAGGCACATCCGATCTTGATGTTGTCATAGCGATAGAGCGAAGGTCTGAAGTACATGTCGATCAGCTGGTCCGTGGCATGTGCAGTTTCATCAGGCTCCAGCGTTATGTCCACATGGCGTTCTCTGAAGGTCGTGAAGTTGCCGTACGTTACTTTAGGCAGAAGGGAGATATCGGTTAAGAATATTATTCTTGTTGTTCGTAAATTTGATTTCAAGACGGAATTTGAAATGATTAAAACGAACGCCACGTCCATTGAAATATTCAATGACGCAACCATTGTGTGAGAAGGATCGATTAAAACATATCGTTGTGGATTTCTGTAAATGACAGTCAACAATGCATATTCTGTTATACTTGGCCCACTGCTGTGAATCAATAAAATATCACTGTGATATTTGATACCATGAGAAAATCTAGTTTGAGGAACAAATGTCATTCCTGCTACGAATGATTGCATAGTTTGCATAATCTGTAAATTAAACGCGTAATTATCAAAACGTACCGAATTTTTTAATTTAGTTTGTAGAGCAACGATTGATTTAAGTGTCGCTAGTGTCGGCGGCTTTTCTTTATAGAATCGAAATAAAATCAAGGTAAAATTGTGGAAGTCATCATCCCGTTTCAATGTCTTCCCGTTTAATGATGGTTCTATAGAATATTGGTAAACAACAAATTGTCCCCCATACTTAGACTCTTGAAGGTATGCAGACAAGTTGCATCGACATACATTCGATATTATGTTGTTTTGAAAGTGGCATCCATCTACATTCCACTCGCCTTGAATGTGGCTCCAGAACCCACAGCCCACTGACACGTTGTAGTCGCGTGGTGAAGGTTTGAAGTACAAGTCAATGAAGATGTCATCGTGCTCGGTGACGTCACGTCGAGGTGCAAGAACAACGTGAACAACTCGAGTGTTGGAAATAACTACATCACTTCTATAAGGTTTCGGCCAGAAGGACTCACCAACACGGTAAAGAAGAAGGGAGTAGCTTGAAGCATATTGCGCTACAGAATCTGTGAATTGTACTCCAAAATCATCGTGTTTTCTGTAGTAGTTGTCTGTTGTTTGAACTTCCATGGATCTGTTGACACGGAACTGAAAGGGACGATAACCGTTGAAACCGACTGCAGTTAGCGGATGTGTTCGGTTCTCATCAAGAGACACGATGATTGAACTAAGACCTCCAGATGTTTGGAATTGACATCCTTGTTTATTTTCATCGTCACCAACACTAATCCAAGAAGTGAGAAATACTTCTGTAACAGCCTCGTGAATCACTAACCGAACGAGTGAGTTGGTTGTGTCGTAGACTTGGTTTTGGAAATCAGTCATAATGTTGTATACTAATGTGAGAAACGTATGACGTTCATTTGAAGAATAAAACGGGTAACTTGCGGTGAAGGCTAAAGTAATCAATGCTGTATTTTTTTCTTCTTCGCGTATTTTTGAGTTGAATTTCATATAACGATCCATATATTCGGCTTCATAATCGATGTATTGTACAACTAGAAATTGCCCACCGTCCCTGAGTTCACCTGTAAGGTTGCATACACAATTTCCCATCCAAAGAAAACACTTGTCCTTCGCCCATTTACTTGTTGTAAACTCCAACAGTAGAGTGTGTTGGAGTGTGTTACTCCAATAGTAACAGGTTTGCTTTGCACGTACGTGAGTGTAAACGGCAGATGAGAATATGATAACTATCATTTCATCTTCGGCTTGATTTCCTACAATCGGGGTCAACACAAGGTCAATAACTCGGCTGTAGTAAATCATCTCATTCATCTTGTACTTGAAAGGAAGCGGCCGAAAATAATGATTCTTCGGGTATATCATGTAAGAGTAAGAGTACTTCTTGTAGGACTGCGGGGACAACAACCTAAACGAGAGTTCAGAATTCAGTTTACGAATAGATTCAGGTGTGGAAAATTCAGGTAATTCGGATATTCTGATGAATCTGGGTTTGACATAAAAGTGTCTCTCCAAGGAAGTAACAGCAATCGGGTCTGGATCCTCGTTGTTAATCAGTATGGAGTTCATGTAGAGAACATCTGTGGGCTTGGTGTCTGTCCCTAGACCTGACTCAGTGGCTAAGCTGGACATGACTGTACGAATATCCTCGACCACATCTGACACGTGACCTTCATTCTCCATCAATACATCATCTGGCAGATACAAGAGAGCTTCTACAGATTTAAACAGCACAGATACATCACAGCTCTGATTGGTGGAGACATAAGCTAGACGTCGGATCTCAGCTGCTGATTGGTTTAAGATGGCTTGTGATTCAGGTATCTTGACTGTAGGTGGCTCGATGAATGTCAGGATATTTTCGTTAAGGATGCACAATGCGCTGAGATTGTTGTCTTCATTGTGGCAGTTTGTTGAACTACTCATCGGCGTAGGCGCAGGAGCAACTGAGAAGAAGATTAACTGTCAAACCCTGGTATATGGAACTATAATAATTAAAAGAAATATTATTGCAAACGAGATAGAATTGTCGTTCCTACCAATAGAGCCACCAATAGAGAAATAGCGGTTTTCCCTGATAAGTAAAGAATTACTCATAATGAAATGACTCAAGTACTCATTACTCAACAAGTTAATGAATAAGAATTGCTAATTCATCAACTAATTCATAAAAGGTTGCTATCCAGGGTTGTGATTAGACAATTTTATTTTATTCGCGATAACGAGTCACGATTGATGCCTAATCCAGAAGAGAAGGAGAAGGAGAAGAAGAAGAATTTCCCCGCTACCCCTGCAAATGACATCGACGGCTTTACTAAACAGAGAATGTATACTGATATTCATAGGAACTTGTTGAGCGAGCGAAGCGAGCGTCTCCTTTTGGCTCTTTTGGCACGGACCTCTGTTTTTTTGTTTTTTTTCTGTTACCTGACGATATAAAGATCAGAGTTTTTCTTCGATCGAGCTGAAATTTTGCACACATGTGGGGACAACCTTTTCTGTTTGCAGACCCCAAAATTTTTTGAAATCCATTCATTGGCTAAAATTTAAATAAACATCTCCTGATGGTAGGTTGAAAAATGGCAATGGTCTTCTATAAAACTGATCAAACTCATATTTTGGCTATACAGGTCAGTTTTTCTTCGATCGAGCTGAAATTTTGCACACATGTAAAACCAACCTTCTCTGTTTACAGACACTAATTTTTTTGAAATCCATTCATTGGTTAAAATTTAAATAAATATCTCCTGATAGGCTGAAAAATGAAAACGGTCTTCGATAATTCTTATCAAACTCATATTTTGCATGATCATTAAGACCAACATTGTATCTTATTTTACAAAATTTCATCCCAATCAGTTAAGAACGTATAAACTTATTGACATTTTTCAAAGCTGTCAGATATGAAGTATCGAAATGAATGTTTTCCAGTGCCACTTGAATTGAATCTGATTTGCTTTATGAACCAGGATGCTTAGATGCTATTTTCAAGTTTCAATGAAAAGCATTATGTTGTGTTGATTGAGTGATCATATTTCAATTCAATATGGATGTATATGTTTTCTGTGCGTTGTGTACGCATTTCCGGTTCGAGAATTTGCACGTCCCTGTGCTCGCTCATCAACGCGTTACACTGAGCGTTTTCCTAGTATATTATTTACCTGTTTGTTCATGTTGAGCGACAGCTGTGGTGTGGCGCTCTGCCAGTGCTGTGGTGGAACTGTGAGCGTGTGTGTCCGTGATCTCCGCAATCACCCACGCTATCAGCATCACCCGTACCATCACCATCACCCATCTCCATCGCACCATCGCGCACTATCACAGCCGGGGTCTGAAACATTATCGCAAACCTGACTTTAATATAAAAGTTGTATAAGTAGGTAACGTAATTGATAATGATTAAAATGTCATTTTACGTCCCAATCGTATGGAATAACAATAACAAATCTGCAACAATCAGAAAAGTCGATATAGCTTGTACCATCTTCACTCGCAAAGTCAAGGTCAGGCACTAACTCGGATTCTGCGCAGAACTTCCAGCAGCATCCGGATGAAATGAACGAATGTAAGATGAGATGAACTGAGATTCGAACAGCTGGTAGAAAGATGTCACAGTCCTCGCCCGGCAGAGAGTGGATTTATTTGCAAATCAGTGACGTAAATACTTAAGCCGGTTTCACATAAAGCGCGTTTCGCGTTTTGCACTTCGCGTCTTTTTTATTGACCAATCACTAGTCTCCCTAGTAAAATACCATTATTTGAACAGAAACATTCCTGGTATATTCCTGGTATATTCCTGGTTCCTGGTATATTATCTTCTTCTTTGTTTTTATTTACTAGTCTCCTTATAGCGGCTTCTGGACTTGGACGAAATGATTTTAAATTTTAATCATGATTAGATTAACGACAGACTTAGGGTTATCTCTTGACAAATTTTTAAATTTATGCTTTGTTAATTGAGCGAGCGACTCCATTTGGCTTCTTTTGGCACGGACCTCTGTTTTTTTGTGTGTTTTTCTGTTACTGCTCGTATACAAGTCACATATTTTCTCCGATAGAGCAGAAATTTTGCACACATGTTCGGACCATCTCTGGGCGATGCAGACCCTATTTATTTTTGAAATCCGTTGATTGGTTGACATTTTGAACCAACATTATGAGTTTTGAAAAAATAATTTTCCGATTGGTAGGTCCGGTCTATTTGAAATTTTGACAAGTCATTTAAACCAGCATTGTCTCAAATCTTACAAAGTTTCAGCCAAATCCTTCATTCAATTGGTTGGAATTGAATGGAATTATATGCAGGTCGCTATAGTTGACGTATAAAATTTAATTTTAATAATGTGCCATGGTTTGGGTCTCCAATCGTATCGGAAATTTCATAGTTTTGGGCGGTTTTGTTGAAACCGACGCCTAATTAACAATGTATGAAGCAAAAATGCACTCTTTCTTCTAAAGAGTGGTTCTAATGTACAATCAGACTGATCATGTGAATTTCCTATCAATGTTACACCCACTTATGAAACAATTTTTCTCTCTCAATTTGCTAAAACGGCCGAGCGCTTGCGCCACCGTTATCGACTACAAAAAAAAACACTCTGTGTAACGTGTTGATAAGCGAGCCTTCGAACTGCATCCGATTTGATATGCGTGTTATATTTGTTCCTTTACTGACCTTATAGAAAAAAACAGGAAATATACCTGAAAATTGCGATGAATTTCTTTGAAATTTCTTCGGGATATTTGACAAATTAAAAAAATAACATATAAAATGGCCACGCGTAGAAACTACTTCCATAATGGGATGGGAGGGGATTTCGACACCTGCGAGGGGGGGGGGATCTGGAGGCGAAACCCCCCAACTTTATTAGCGCTTTTTAGAATAAAAACATTTTAAAGTTTTATAATGCACGAACTGAAGCAAACAAACTTACAATTGCCACCTGCAGAGTTTTTTCGAATGTAAGCAATTAAAAAGAAATTATGTGATGCTGAACTAAATTACAACAAACAATCTCATATTTTATATCTTTAAATCCCACGATTTTATATCTGTCAACAGTTTCAATTTTAATATCAAAATCTTCCTCAGGACAAAAGCTTTTAACAAAGTTAAAAAGATTAAAAAGTAAACAAAAACCTATTTTCAAAAAAAAAATATACAATTATTTACCTATTTCTGTCAACAGTATTGATTATAAGCATTTTTAATTAATACAGTATTTTATTAAAAAAATTACGAAGTATCCCAAAATGTTGAATTGCTAATTATACAATTATTTACCTATTTCTGTCAACAGTATTGATTATAAGCATTTTTAATTAATACATTATTTTATAAAAAAAAAACTGACGAAGTATCCCAAAATGTTGAATTGGTAATGATAATAGTCATGAATCTTTAAAAACATGTTTAATTTATAAGTGATTATGGGACGTTAAACTAAATTCTGTATGGTGAAGGGGGGTCAGCCTGCTCGAGTGGGGGGTGGGGGAATTACCTTCCATCCACCCTCCTTCCTACGCGCCTGAAATAGGCAGTAATTTGTCAATTCTTCAAGTTCCTGGCCGACTTGTCTGAAATACTATTTGAAATTTTCGTGATATTATTTAAGAAATTTCAGTTTTTAAACATATCGCCCGGCTAAGAGAATTTAGTGTTAGTGGTATCTTATCCAAAATGTATTCTTATTTTAATATTCATCGAATATAATATATTCAAATAAAATTCAAAGAAATTATAACACTGTTCATTGGATTTGGTTATATTGTCCTAATAGCCATACTATACAGCAACTTTCACACACATATGAATTTACATGCAATACTCTGCTCTCTAATCAACGCGTTTTACAGAGCGTTTTCTTAATTTTTGCTTTAGGGGACTGGCATGTGAAAAAAAGGTAAAAATTTTGTTTATTTTATTTACATATTTTGTAATGTTTTTATTGCCATGGAGATTTAAAGCAGTTGTTTTTAGTTGATCTTCACTATCAAAAAAAGGGTTTCAAATGTGTATGTCAGGTTCATTATAATACCAAACTTTAAACTCATTTATCTTAATTAAGATTTATTTTAGGATTAGAAACAATTGTCTCTGGTTCTATTTGAGATAATTATATGAACTTTGCGGCACTTTGAGTGCATTATGAATTAACGAAATACAATCATTCTAAATTTAGCCAAAAGATTTATGTTAATTAAATTTTTCTTAAAAATTTGTGCAGTTATTGGGGAAATGTTAAAATATCAACAAATATTATTAAAATTACATATTTTTCTTCTTCGTTAAAATGTTCCATAATGTGGCACGTCTCATATAAACCAAGAAAATTTTGAATAGGACTGTTGGTTTTCATGCAATGTGTTCATACAAATTTTCACTTTTACATTTTAAATGCTCACATGTCCGTCCCCTTTAACGAAATTGCCACAATCTGGAATGTGTCGGTCTAGTAAAGATCCTTCTTATTAAAAACATATTTAAGAGATATTTCACCAACTTGCCTCAATGTGTTTGCAGTGAATCTTGAAGAAAGAACCCACACAACTTCTCTGCTGGACAAACAATCTCAACTACTTGCTTTCCCACACTTGCATCTGGCAATTAGCACCATTAGACGCTGATAAGAGACGATTAACTTATCACATAGTTCTTGCCATGCTCCAATCCAATTTGTTTTACATTATGACTTTCCTTATTGAAATGGAGCTAAGGGTGAACATCTAGTGCTATGTTACTGGAATATCACCCTTAGCGTATCGCTATAAAAGAATGTGATTGAGCAAGCGCTGTGAGCGACTCCATTCTGCACTTTTGGACACTTCCTCTGTTTCTTTTTTCTCTTTTCTTTGTGTTTGGCCCAACGGCACAGGCCACAATTTTTTCCGATCGAGCTGAAATTTTGCACACATACCTATACTAGGAAAACGCTCAGTGTAACGCGTTGATGAGCGAGCACGGGTACATGCAAATTCTCGAACCGGAAATGCGTACACAACGCCCAGAAAACATATACATCCATATTGAATTGAAATATGATCACTCTTTCAACATAAAGTATATGCTTTTCATCGAAACTTGAAAATAGCATCTAAGCACCCTGAAAGCAAGCCATGAATATAGCAAATCATATTTAATTCAATTGGCACTGGAAAACATTCATTTCGATACTTCATCACTGACAGATATTAAAAAATGTCAATCAATTCATACGTTCTTAACTGATTGGGATGAAATTTTGTAAAATAAGAGACAATGATGGTCTTAATGATCATGCAAAATATGAGTTTGATCAGAATTATCGAAACCGTTTTCATTTTTCAGCCTATCAGGAGATATTTATTTAAATTTTAACCATTGAATGGATTTCAAAAAAATTAAGGTCTGCAAACAGAGAAGGTTGGTTTTACATGTGTGCAAAATTTCAGCTCGATCAAAGAAAAACTCTGACCTGTATAGCCAAAATATGAGTTTGATCAGATTTAGCGAAGACCATTATCATTTTTCAATCTATCAGGAGATGTTTATTTCAATTTTAGCCAATCAGTGGATTTCAAAAACATTAGGGTCTGCAACGCCCAGAGATTGTCCGAACACGCGTGCAAAATTTCAGCTCGATCGAAGAAAAACTCTGACCTGTATATCGTCAGTAACAAAACAAAAAAAAAAAAAAAAAAAAAAAAGAGGTCCGTGCCAAATGAGCTAAAAGGAGACGCTCGCTTCTCTCGCTCAACAAGATAGACTCAACGTCAGTATCTAAGAAACTAGGGAAAACGCTAAGTGTAACGCGTTGATGAGCGAGCACGGGGTACGTGCAAATTCTCAAACCGGAAATGCGTACACAACGCACAGAAAACATAAACATCTATATTGAATTGATTATGATATGATCAACTTAAAAGTATATGCTTTTCATCGAAACTTTAAAATAGCATCTAAGCACCTGGTTCATAAAGCAAATCAGAATCAATTTTCAATTGGCACTGGAAAACATTCATTAAGATACTTCATTACTGACAGATATTAAAAATGCCAATAAGTTCATAAGTTCTTAACTGATTGGGATGAAATTTTGTAAAATAAGAGACAATATTGGTCTTAAAGATCATTCAAAATATGAGTTTGATCAGAATTATCGAAGACCGTTTTCATTTTTCAGCCTATCAGGAGATATTTATTAAGCGAGCGGAGCGAGCGTCTTCACTTGACTCTTGCGGCACTTTCTGTGTGTGTGTGTTTGTTAGTTTTTTTTTGTCGCGTCAACCCAGGTCGCACCGGTCAACGTATCGATCTGAAATTTTGTACACACCTTCATCTCATACTAACTTGGACCTGTATAGTTTTTGAGAAAGATCCGTCTATAAATAAAATAATCGTGTTCGGCTGGACTTCAGACGTTTCTGTAATTCGTAACTACTGACTTATTAATAAAGCGAGCGGAGCGAGCGTCTTCACTTGACTCTTGCGGCACTTTCTCTGTGTGTGTGTTTGTTTTTTTGTTTTTTGTCGCGTCAACCCAGGTCGCACCGGTCAACGTATCGATCTGAAATTTATTTTGTACACACCTTCATCTCATACTAACTTGGACCTGTATAGTTTTTGAGAAAGATCCGTCCATAAATAAAAAAAAAATCGTGTTTTCCCATATAAATAGCATTCGATAAATAAATAATTAAATTCGATTAGCATTATATTATAAATAGTTCGAGGAGTCCGTTGCGGCCGCTCGATGCGCCCCATATAAAACACACTCGGAAGAAAGCAGCTGCCTATCTATTATTGCTAGAATACGTTTTACAGTTAGATTGGTATTGTTTTAGCAATACCTGGGTGGTTATAGATTTTATTTTATTTTAACCGATAGTATAGGTGTTTATTGTTTATAAGAGTTTTAACATGCAGTCTTACTTTCAATTCTTTCAAATGCTTAGCGAATTATTTGTAGACCGGCGAAATGTCTGTTTGATTGTAGAAACAGATTGGTGGGTTGAAAAATGAAATTACGTTTATGAATTATTTTATTTATTCAGTCGATATGTTATTTATAGTTACAATGTGTTGGGTAATAAATAATTGCTCTGTTGTATGGAACTGCAAGTCACTGTTTGAATAATATTTCTTAAATTATGTTATGTTGCCTATTTTGTGAGTTTCAATCTCTGTATTTATTAATTATTATTTTGAATAAATCCCTATTATAACAACTAAATACTCCAATTAATAAATATAAAAGTGTCTGTTACTAACTTGCAATGGGACTCAAATGCAGTTATTATTTATATAATTTTGTGGATCGTGCTTCTAGCTTTCAGTAGGTATATTATTGCCGTGTTTTAAGGAATTATGGTTCGAGGTGTTGCACGTATCCGTGCTCGCTTATCAACGCGTCCCACAGAGCGTTTTCCTAGTTTTAATTTTAACCATTGAATGGATTTCAAAAAAAATATGGTATGCAAACAGAGAAGGTTGGTTTTACATGTGTGCAAAATTTAAGCTCGATCAAAGAAAAACTCTGACCTGTATAGCCAAAATATGAGTTTGATCAGATTTATCGAAGACCAGTTTCATTTTTCAACCTACCATCAGGAGATGTTTATTTAAATTTTAGCCAATGAATATATTTCAAACAAATTTGGGGTCAGCAACGCCCAGAGAATGTATGAACATGTGTGCAAAATTTCAGCTCGATCGAAGAAAAACTGTAACATGTATAGCCTCAGTAACAGAAAAAACAAGAAAAAACAAAAAAAACAGAGGTCCGTGCCAAAGGAGACAAAAGGAGACGCTCGCTTCGCTCGCTCAACAAGATAAAAGATTAGAAAATGCGAAAAGATAAAAGATAATTAGATCTAGTGGAGCGGTCGCTCCACGCCAGCCAAGTCGTACGGCGCACACACTCATTTAAAAAGGCTGGAGCAAACCCACTTTTACTCTAAGCAACAACATGGCATTTTCGGCCTACTGGATCTTAAAATTGGGAAATCTCACATTGTTACGAAATATCTTAATATCGAGCTATGGCCCACCCTACAACATATACCAAATTTGGGAACAATAGGATATGCCGCTTGCAAACTATAGGGCCGTGAAAACCGTGTTTTAGGGCGGTTTTCATAATAATAATAATAATAATCTCAGTAGTAGTAGTATAGTAGTAGTAGTAGTAGGCTGGAGCTAAAATCCGGTAAACAGGCCACAGCATAAACGGCTGAATCGATTGATCTCACATTTTTACCACGTGTGCACTTTTGGCGTCTGATTTAACCTTCACCCCATGAATTTTTTGTGCCGCCATTTTGAAACCGGAAGTGACGTCATATCTTGACAATGGCTGGACAGATTGGAACGAAATTTACGTTAAACGATTCAGACGGTTAACTATATAGGTTATCATTAGCATAAGACTAAAAATCATATTAACGAAACCGGAAATGACGTAATGAATTTTGAAATACATCGATTGGCATTTCGGCAGCAAAAGTACATCCGATTATTTTGATATTTATGTAACGTATGTACTTTTGAGATCTCATTTGACTTGTTATAAAACCAACCGGAAGCCGCCATTTTCAAACCGGAAGTGACATTATATCTTAATAGCGGCTAAATAGATTTGAACGAAACCAGCGCTAAGCAATTAAGACGGTCAACTTTATGTTTTATCATCAATAATATTTGCAGTTTCTCATACCGAAACCGGAAATGACGCCACACATTTAAAAAATCTCACAAATTTACATTTTGATGCAATAACTATACTATTTGAGACAGCTTATAATAAAATGTAATCATGTTTAAATCATAATTCAAGAGGTCAAGGATTTCAGCAGCCATTTTGAAACCGGAAGAAACGTAATATCTCGAAAACTGGTTGACAGATCGGTATGAAACTAGCGCCAAACGATTCGGAAGGCCATCTCTATGGAATAGGAACAGTCAAACTAGAATTTTCCTATTTATGAGGCCGGAAATGACGTCATTCAAATTTATAAATTTTTATAATCCCCTCCTATACAATAAATACATAATCAGAAAGCTTAAAATGATACACATCATTTATAGTTATAAATTCTATGTGTCAGTACAGAAAGTTCAGCAGCCATTTTGAAAACCGAAGTGTTGCCATTTCTCGGAACTGGGTTGACCGATTGGAATGAAACCTTTGCTATTCTTTATGAGAATAACCAAATTGTTAAGGGTGATTTTTTTTAAAGGATTTAGTAATTGTTCATTTGATATGTGTCACACATAAGTTTAAGAATAAACTAAAAAAAGTAGTGATATCCCCATAAAAAAACACTTCGTGTAAAAATACCAGCCAAGTCTCTTCAACTAAAAAAAAATAATGAAATCTTAAAATTCTGCACTGAAAAGTAGTGATATCAAAAAATTAGCCAAGTCAAAACTTTATTTGAAAATCAAAAAATACTTGGCGCATCGTTTTTTAGGGCATTATAGGTATATTATATGTATCCATGTATATTTGATGTATATTTCATATCTGGCATATACTTCTCAACTATTTATATACACGATGCGCCAAGTATTTTTTGATTTTCAAGTAAAGTTTTGACTTGGCTAATTTTTTGATATCACTACTTTTCAGTGCAGAATTTTTAGATTTCATTATTATTTTTTAGTGTAAGAGACTTGGCTGGTGTTTTTACACGAAGTGTTTTTTTATGGGGATAGTTAATTAGTGAAAGATAATACAAGATACAAGATAAAAGATACTTGGATTTTTTTTATTAATTAATCGTAGATTTTGAATGAGCAAAATTATAGAAAATCAATGCCGACTGTAATTATTATTAGTGAGGGCTGTTAGCACATACATTTGGCAAAATAGTGCAAAATGTGATACTAATTTTTCCTTTGGCAGTCTTATAGGAAATTTTCCGCTCTTTCATAATTTCGATATCCTCAAAAAATCGGGCGGCCATTTTGGGCCCCAGGGCTGTCCAAAGTGCCAAAAAGTGTGTATTTCAGTGAAATTATAAAACTTTTGTAAATTAATCGTTCTTGTATAATAAACAATGTGTCAGGAACGTACGATAAAAAAATAAAAATTCTAAGTCTAACCAAAGTTGTATTTATTCAAGAAATTAAAGATGTCGGCGAGTAAGCTCTAAAATGGCCGCCATTTTCAGGGAATTCGTGTTTCAAGGTTGCAGTTGCTTATGTAGGTTCATATTATGGACTTTGAACTTAAAAATCTATGGGTCACGAAATTAACCCTTTGGGGGGTGGGGGGTGGAGCCCTAAAGGTTTCGATGTGTATACAATAGGCCACACTAGCTAGATAAAAATGGTTCCATGCACATACTAAAGAAAATGTGCTCTCTTCAAAAAAAAATACGAGAACTCAAAATAATGCCGCCATCTTGGATAAAAAGAGCTTATATTTCTTTTTTCATAAATTTCAGTACGTTCTTTATACAATACGAAAAAGTTTATTTGACATAAAATATAGCCCTAATGATAATAAAGACATTTGTAATTTGCATATTCTCTGTATCTCCAACAGTTCTCCCTAAAACTTCATTTGTGTGTTGATAAAACGTCCCAAGAGAGGGATTTTAACATGTAATTTTAGTTCAGGAGGCGGTGACTCAATACCTTTGCAGTGAACAAGGGATGAGCAAAGTAGTAAATTTATCATCATTTTTCAACTGCTGTGCGCAAAATAACGAAATATAAACGCGTCTCATCGAAGATGGCGGCATAATTTTGGGATCTCGTGATTTTTTTCGAACAGAGCACAGTTTTATTAGTGTGTGCAAGAAATTATTAGTCTCTATCTACTATGGATTATTTTACACACATCGAAACCTTTAGGTCTCCACCCCCCACCCCCCAAAGGGTTAATTTCGTGATACATCGATTTTTAAGTTAAATGTCCATAATATGAACATACATAAGCAACTGCAACCTTGAAACACGAATTCCCTGAAAATGGCGGTCATTTTAGAGCTTACTCGCCGACATCTTTAATTTCTTAAATAAATACAACTTGAGTTAGACTTAGAAATTTTATTTTTTTATCGTACGTTCCTGACACATTGTTTATTATACAAGAACAATAAGTTTAAAAAAGTTTAATAATTTCACTGAAATACACACTTTTTGGCACTTTGGACAGCCCTGGGGCCCAAAATGGCCGCCCGATTTTTTGAGGATATCGAAATTATGGGAGAGCGAAAAATTTCCTATAAGACTGCTCAAGGAAAAATTAGTATAACATTTTGCACTATTTTTGTGCTTACATCCCTCACTATATATGATTTGCCTCAATATAAATAATTCAAAATTAAATAATTTCTTGAACAGAAGAGTAGATGTAATAACCGGTGGATGGGGGCAAATATTAAGAGGTTTGTTACGAATGCGATCAATCACCCAAAAGTGTAGGTACACCCGACAATTCATAAAACGGTATTTGAACGAAACATATTGGCTGCTGGTCAGGTTCCTTGACAATCAATCCTTGTTATTATCAATGAAATCAGAGCTCAACTACTAGAGGTATATGACGAGTAAGTATAGACTTCATCAGATGATGCCATCACATTTTTTTCAGACAATCCATTTCTTTCAAATACCGTTTTATGAATTGTCGAGTGTACCTATAAAAAAATATATAAAAATAATTTTTAACAATTTTATGATTGAATGAAACCGGTGAAGTTCTCAACGCCCGAGAGAAAGCTCACGTGACTGTTGCTGATGCCACAGCATCCCAGGAGGCGGAACAAGATGCTGTAGCCGATGGATAGACGGAACAAAGCAGCTTGTTCCTCTCTTGGTCGCGACTATAGGCACCAAGGCTGAGAAACCAAATGCGTAGGCCACGTAAAAGAAAATGTTAAGAGTCTACGATACTTGATGAAATCCATGTTTTATGAAGCACAAAAAGGCGGCCCCTACTTTTTTCTAAACGGCTTTACCGGTTGTCTTCAAGTTTTTACAGGTTAAAGATAAAGAGTATATCTGTGTCTCTAGTGGCTCCAAAGTTTTATTTTTTGTTTAGTTATTTCAGGGCAGAGTTGCCAAAGAGACTCATATATTTCCCATGTTAGCACTTCCTCAAAACGAGAAAAAACATTTTTTTTTCGATCACTAGAGACACAGATTTACTTTTTATCTCTATGCTGTTAAATTTTAAAAACAATCGGTCAAACTGTTAAGAAAAAAGTAGGGGCCGCCTTTTTATAGTTTTTTGTGGTTTTCAATATTTGAATTAAAATAACTACATGCAACACACGATTAAATGTCACAAATGTCACGTACAAACCAGAGCTAATGCATTCTCATGCATTTCTAGGATTTTTTTTACATCGAAATCGAAATTTTCTGCGAGTCCTGTCGACTCTTAACTGTTCCACAACATGTGTTCCATGATTAAAAGATTCGTCTCGTTGCTACAAGTTTGATAACAGTGTTACAAACAACGAACTTTTCGACTTAAAAAGCTTTCAATGTAATTAAGTAGACATACATGATTAGACTGTTTATACTATGCTACCTAGGTTATATTATCTATTTAATTTGTCATTATGCTAGCTTGCAAAAAGAGCCCGTTGTTTCCTTACGTTAGAGTGTCAAATCGAGATCAGTGTAAGCAAACTCTACATGATATGAAATCGATAATGTAATTCACTTTATTAGTAAAACAAATTGACGCTGGTCAACCGACAAAAACAAACGAATACCGCCCTAGTGTTGATCTTTAGCTTTATTGTAAAATCAACAAAATAACAAAAGGAATATCCGTTGGCAGATAGCAACAACGCAACAAGCTCATTGATTATTCATAACCATTTAGTGGGCAAACAATATCCAATCATCAATTCACAAGAGCGAAAGAGCCACTTCATTGAACGCCTCGCCACTCTACTTAATCCATTCCAACAGTTGGCCAGTATTATCAAGACCAACAGCAGACGAAGACAAGAAGTAGTAGATCGTGAGGAAGAAATCTTGCAACAATGGACGTATACTCCGTGATCGAATCTCGAAGCTACCTGTCAAAAGCTCTGGGCCTGTCGCCGTATCGGCTTCTGGGCAATGTCGGCGCTCGCCTCCTGCACACGTCATCAGGCGAGTTCGCCTACTGCGTGCTCCTTGTAGTCGTCTTCAACGTCGCAAACGTCTTGATGCGGATGAACGTCGCGCTTTCCGCCAAGGGAATGACAGCTGTCAATGGAACTGTCGCGAACATTCAACTGCATGCTGATTTCTTCTTGGCTTGTTTCGCGATTCTGATGAGTTGTGTCAGAGCAGAGAAATCTGTGAGGTTTTTCAAATCTATCGATGATATCGATCGATCGTTGAAAAACATTGATGTAAGCGTAACGTACACGAGTGAACGGAGATTGTCGATCGCTCAATTAGTGGTCACGTGTCTCACTTACATCGGCGCTGTGGGAATTATTTATTACATTATTTCCGTAACTGGACCAATCGCTATGAAATGGATCGTGTTATACTGGTTTATCTTCATCATATCGAAAGTGATTAACAGCAGCTTTGCCAGCAGCTTCATCGACGCCGTCCTCATTCTACGCAAGAGATTTCAATTGATTAACAAACGCCTCGAGGAGATCTCGTCGAGTGGAAACACTGCCGAGAAGAGTTTCCAGAAGCAAGGACTGATCCTCGTGAAGCCCGCCAAATCCCTGTCGGTCCTCTCGACTCTGGATCACATCCAGAACATCCACTACGACCTCTGCGATCTCACCAAGGACATCAACTCGATCTACGCGTTCCAGCTGCTCTTCTACATCGCCTCCGTGTTCATGGTCGTCACCGTGGGACTCAACAACTGCTTCGAGGCGTTGAGGAAGAACGAGGAGGTGGACAGACCTCCGATGGAGTGGCTGTATCCACTCTTCACGCTCTACATTCTCATTTACTTTGCGATACAGTTGACGCTGCTCGCCATGGCTTGCGCCTACACCAGCTCTGAGGTACGAGGAAATTCTTAACACAGGAGGTATTGGAACATTATTTAATTTTTGGTGTCTGGCTTTTAAAATAGCTCACGATGGCATTGTTTTCATTTTTTCCTAAAAATAATGTTCATATGGTATAGGAAGGGATGTGCCTTGTGGAAAATATCAGACCGAACCGGGGCTCGAACCCGGGACCTGTCACTTGCCGGGCGAGAGCTCTACCAACTGAGCTACCCGGTCGGACCCGGGTTCGAGCCCCGGTTCGGTCGGATATTTTTCACAACGCACACCCCTTCCTACCATCCTGACTCCATGGAAGTCTTCCACAGAAACCTACTGTCCATACTTAAAAATAATTTTCTGTTGAAATTATTGATACATACAAAAAAAATAACTTCATTTAACCTACAAATTATACGTTTTTACAGCTAACATGGGGATACAACATGGGTTTATCTCAAATCTGTTATCGAATTAAATTGCGTATAAGAATGTAAAGTTACTGTGAATTCTATCGAAGATGGCGTTACGCTTTCGACCCCTTGCTGTGCAATTGCTATAACGCAACGAACACGGCACACAGAGTTTAAGAACTAACAAAACATTTCAAATCTCGGCTCATTTTGCTCCTTTTTTCTTACGTTTTCCTATCATTCCCTGGCAATCAGTACTTCCTCAATTCAGCAGGAAGTGAGTGGGAATGCGGAACTGTAAACTGTACAGTGTTTTGAGGATATGTCAGAACTGCAACGATTTATACCACTCTGGTTTGCCTGCGCAGAAATAACTGTTCAGTCAAGACTGAGTTTGTGGACCTTCTTCATAGTGGGACTTATGAGACAACTATTCAAACTCATACCTATGGGATCAAAGCATGGCATATAATGTTGAATTATTTTCAATATCGCATGTGATCTTTCTACACTGCGTGAATAAACCGAGGGGTGAACAACTAAAAAAATCAGTGTTATATAGAGCTTTGAAAAAAAAGAAAGAAAAAACTATATCAAAATCAGAATAAATAAAAGGAAATTAAGTGTGTAAAAAAAATAAAAAAAATAACAAAAAAAGTCATAAAAAATACAAAAAGTACAAAAAAAAACACAAAAAAAATTAAAATTAAAATCACTCAAAAATAAAAAAATTAAATAAAAAAAATAAAAAAAAATCACGTGAAATTTTAAACAAATTAAACAATCATTTTAAAAAGTAAAAAAGCCATAAAATAAACAAATCAGGTGTACACTAAAATATCGGAATGAATCATTAATTATTTTCTCAGGCCAACAAGACTGCGATCCAAGTGCACAAGATGTTGATCGACACGACTGACGACACTGTCAAAGCAGACGTAAGTCACTGAGTCACTGAGTCACTGACGTGTCACGAGTCCCGCGAACCAGCTGATCGAATGAGAGTTCTCTGTTTCCAGTTGGAGCTCTTCTCGCTGCAGTTGCTGCATCGCAAAGTGCTGTTCACTGCTTGCGGGTTCTTTCCCATCGACGCCACGTTGCTGTACTCGGTAATTAGCATTTACACATCTTCAACGCAGTGATCCGCACAGAGACGTACGTTGCTGTCAGGGGCGCGCAATTGTTAGAGTCAAGTACCGATAAAACTATGCATGCATTACAATAATTCGTTTTGATATATTTTAAATAATAAATAACAAAATAATAAATTCGAAATTTTTACTTATTTGGTAACAATTAACTTCAATTTGAATAAATACCAACTGCAAGATGAAAAGATTTTTCCCCTCCGGAATTCGAACCCGGCTCGGCTCCTCTGAATGTCCACATCTACCTATCCGTATATTATTGCATCCTGTACCTATCCTATGTCATAAGGTAAAGCCACATTTCATAACTTCAATTTATTGATTTCAAATATTTCAATATATTTCACTAAGACACTATGACTTTCAACTGCAGTTAAAATCTCAACCGTCTTTCCAGAACTAAATTGAGATTTCAACAGCAGTTGAACTCGATCGCGTTCAGTTCACACTGGTTTTCAACTGCGATTGAGATTTCAACTGCAGTTGAACTCGATCGCGTTCAGTTCACACTGGTTTTCAACTGCAATAGAGATTTCAACTGCAGTTGAAAGTCATAGTGTGAACAAGGTATAACCCCCAAACATCTCATATTGTATGAAATATGGTTTTTACTATGGTAAAAACCATAGTAAAACCATACCATACTACATTTTACCATAGTAAAACCATATTTCATACATATGCGCACTCATCTGCTTATGAGAAATCCAAGTCGAATGAAGTTAGTCAGTTGTCAAACGTGGATGAAATTCACGGTCTTCTGACCCTATCTTCAAAATCGGTAAGTTGCTAACGCAGCTTATATTGGAACACAGCCGCTGCAATGTGAACTGCCTCGGTAGCTCAACTGGTAGAGCATCTGACTGGATATCGGAAGGTCGTGGGTTCGAGTCCCATACTCGAGGAAAATCTTTCACATTGCAGTTGGTATTTATTATTATTCTCATATTGTAGTTGGATCATCTTGTTTCGAATGTCGCATGTACCATGTTGCAGATCGTGGGCGGAGTGACGACATATCTGGTCATCTTGATCCAGTTCCAACTCGCCCCTGGGCCAGACCAGAACACAAACTCAACGCAGCCGAACGCAACGCAAAGCAACGCAACAATCAACAACGCAGTCAGGGAAAACATCACGAAACTCAATTAATAATTCGTTCAGCTTTATTTCGTATCATTGAAACAGTCAAGATCATGATTAACTTTCATACAGGTATTGGTCAACTCAATATGTTGTGATAAAACTTACACCCTATAGCGACTACCAGTCGTACTACACAGACGTAGTATAAGTTGCCTAGATTGATTGATATTTGTATACGGGGATGATTTACAAGACTGTTTATCACTCGTTTAATCACAACATAAAGAGGCACAACATACATAATATACATACATACATACATATACATACATACATATATACATAATGCACAACATAGTAAAGTAGAAAATTATATTTGTATTTTGTGTGGAGTTTGCCCCAAACTAATAGTAAGACACAGATTAATTTTTGGGAATAATCAAAATTTTTGTGTAACTTTTGGTAATCTCACATTATAGTGTTCGTATGTCAATGATATTTATTTATTTGTCCCAATATTCATAAGTAAGCATTTAATCGGTAACTTTGTGTAAAGAATTGAAAGAAGATAATACTTATATTATCTTAAATGTATTTATTTAAGTAGGTACAAGTATTTTCAAACTTTGCAATTCCATGTTTATAAATAATCCTGCTATCGCAAAATCACCAATATGCTCAGAACACTATGCGCTGTCCTTTGTGAATAACATTAACATTGTGAATACAATTGTCTCGTATACAATAGTGGGCTTCCTGCAAAAAGTCACTAACTCACAGTCACATTATGTATATAAAGATAGCTGTATTTCCATACAAAATGGCTTTTTGTAGAAATCCCACACACATAAAGCTGCCTTTCCTCAGTCACTCATGTTTTACACGGTTCTTATTGTCCCTCACTTACTTTGACTTTGTAACCGCAATATGCAGTTGTAACATGACGGGGTTTCTTGTAATTGAAACCCAACACCGTGCTTGTCTTCGGCAATATTCGTGTCGTGTTTAATAAATAAGCGTAACTATTATCTGGGAGTGAATTTTATTCTTAACCCTTTCAAAGGTCTGAGAATTAAATCCATCATCAATACAACGTCTTCTTTTCGATCCAGAGATTTGATACGGAATTTTCTGACGAGCATCGACAAAACAGCTTTCTCCTCCAAGCGGGCGAATCTTTGTCCTGCAAACAATCAGTCTGTGTCAGTGATATTCCTTCAAGATGCAACACACATTGGCAGGGGTTAGGAAGTTAGTGACGGATATAATATTGTATCGAACACAAATTCCTTGCTGATTAATAGCTACTCGCAAGGGCGTATCCAGGATTAAATTTCGTGGGGGGGGGGGGGGGGGGGGAGAATTTTAATATTTTGAAAAATCACAGTAAAAACAAGGTTCGGGGGCGCAGCCCCGAGAAAATTTTGGATCAAGGTCATTCATTTAGGTGCAATTTTGAATCGCAGTGTATAGCTATTTTATAAAATTATAAATTACAAAATATCAAAATTTTTTAATTTTTTGGGAATTTTAACTCAATTTCAACCATTTTGGAATGATTTTGACATCTGTCTATTTATAAGTTTTTTTCACATATTATTTTAAATGTGCTTATTAACTTAGATCTGATTTCAGGGGGGGGGGGGGGGGGCTTCGCCCGGCCAAGCCCCCCCCCCCCCCTGAATACGCCCTTGGGTACTTGTAAATAAACAAGAACGAGTAATCAATTTACTCAAAAATGCGCTGCTACTGCGTTATTTAATTTTATTTCTTTCTTTACAAACTTTGCAGGAGTTGTGTCATTTTTGGGGTAAATCGGACATTTTACTCGTATATTTAAATTTTTCTCTGTAATGAAAAATACAAACTTTTATATTCCGATTGTATAATAAAGGTACGACCGAGGGACGTCCGATCGTTTCCATGTTATGGTTCGTCTTTATTTCAGTACTTTGTTTGACGTAAGTATATGAATCTCTATGGTTTGACGACCCTTTGGTAATTTTAAGGTCACAGTTGTGAATATTTTAAGAGCGTTGTTTCCTGTTTTATAGCAACTTTTAGGTCATTAACTTCCTTCCATAATCATAATATTTTAAAGTATAACTGACCTATGCAGCTCCGTGGTCCGGCACTGAAGGGAATGTAGGCGTACGGATGTCTTCCTTGCACTTTCTCCGGGAGGAAGTGATCGGGATCGAACGTCTCTGGATCGGGATACAGCTTGGGATTGCGATGTAAGATGCACGGGATAATCGGAATGTTCGCTCCATCGGGAATCGTGAAGCCTCCTGAAGGACGAAACAAACTCAGTTAATACAACATATTTTTTTCAGTTTTATTTTGAATCAAAAATGTTTTCAAAAATGAACACGCAACAAAATTCACAGATTATTTCCACAGCTATTATTCTTGTGACATTTCGTCATGTTTTAAGCCCCATTTACACGGTGCAATTTCTTGAACAACTTCTGTACCACACTTCTGTGTCACACTTCTTGAATAGAAATTAGAACATGTTTTAAGTTCTGTGGCAGAAAGTTGCGTCGTGTAAATACAAAATTGAATGAAAAATGGGAATCTGACAAAGAAGTTGTTCAAGAAATTGCACCGTGTAATGGGGCTTAAAACTTTATTTATGTCTACAGTTTCGATATCTATTTTGAAATCTTCTTCAGGACTATCAATTAACAAACGTTCAAACGTTTTTTAATGTTTTGACGGGTGTCTTTTATTTGAAAGCTTGTTAATTGTCCTAGAGCAGATTAATAATTGTAAGAATAATTATTGTGATAATATAAATATTTACACATGACCACGATATATGAAAATATATAAGTCAAAAAGCATTTCACTGAGTAAGGAGTTAGACATATTCGACCTTTGATAGTGATTCTAATTTTTGAACAGTGAAATAGATAATAATTTTGTAAGGAAATTCCTAACAGAATTGTTTAAATAGGGTTGATATTTTCAATGTTACAAAAATATCATTTTTAATATTCAAGATTATTGTAATACAATTTTCTCTCTAATACTGCTATTTTATTAATCTTTTTGTCTCTTATGCTTATTCTTATAATTTTAATTTTTAGTTATAATGCTCGTATTAATTTTCCAAGATTCTCATTTCGTTTGAGCCCTTGAACCATTTGGAACGCTCTCGTACAACATAATCAGGCTTTCCAAACCACTTATAAATTTATAAGTGTTTTGAAGGATTCAGTATAAGAATAATTATTAACATCTTCTTGATCGGGATATTTCATCCAGTTAGTTTATTTGTAGGTAATGTCGCATAATGTCCGATCAAGAAGATGTTAACACTTATTATAGGCACCGTGCGTTCATAACCCCAGCGCCACTAGCGAGAGAAACCAGCAAAGCTGTGCCAGAAAGAATCTTCAATGTTATCATCTCTCATTGGTCGTGGCCATAGCAACCGATAAAAATCAACAGATACCTATAAATATCTCCGAATTGGTAAAAGAGAGGAGCAAACTAATAATTTTATCAGATTCAGTGCAATGTTTTACACTTCATACATTTTGCACAGCGAAATATAATTTGGCGTATTATTGAGCGAGCGAAGCGAGCGTCTCCTTTTGACTCTTTTGGCACGGACCTCTGTTTTTTTTCTGTTACTGACGATATACTAGGAAAACGCTCAGTGTAACGCGTTCATGAGCGAGCACGGGTACGGTGCAAATTCTCGAACCGGAAATGCGTACACAACGCACAGAAAACATATACATCCATATTGAATTGAAATATGATCACTCAACATAAAAGTATATTATGCTTTCCATCGAAACTTGAAAATAGCATCTAAGCACCCTGGTAAATATAGCAAATCAGATTCAATCCAATTGGCACTGGAAAACATTCATTTCGATACTTCATTACTGACAGATATTAAAAATGTCAATAAGTTCATACGTTCTTAACTGATTGGGATAAAATTTTGTAAAATAAGAGACAATGTTGGTCTTAATGTTCATGCAAAATATGAGTTTGATCAGAATTATCGAAGACCGTTTTCATTTTTCAGCCTATCAGGAGATATTTATTTCAATTTTAACCAATTAATGGATTTCAAAAAAATTAGGGCCTGCAATCAGAGAAGGTTGTCTCTACATGTGTGCAAAATTTCAGCATGATCGAAGAAAAACTCTGACATGTATAGCCAAAATATGAATTTGATCAGATTTATCGAAGACCATTTTCATTTTCAACCTATCAGGAGATGTTTATTTAAATTTAAACCAATGAATGGATTTTAAAAAAAATTGGGGCCTGCAAACAGAAAAGGTTGTCTCTACATGTGTACAAAATTTCAGCTCGATCGAAGAAAAACTCTGACCTGTACAGCCTCACCTAGCGGAAAAAAAGAGGTCCGTGCCAAATGAGCCGGAAGGAGACGCTCGCTTCGCTCGCTCAACAAGTCACAGTTTTTCTTTGATCAAGCTGAAATTTTGCACACATGTACTGACCATTTCCGGCCGTTGCAGACCCTAATATTTTTGAAATCCCCTGATTGGTTCAAATTTAAAAAAAATTATCTTTCGATTGGTTAATTTGATCAATTTGAAATTTTGACAAGTCATTACCACTAACATTATACCCAATCAAACAAAGTTTCAGCCAAATCCTCTTATTGGTTAAAATTTAAAACCATCTTTACTGTGATTTTTGAAATTTCAACTAGAACCGTTTGACCGATCAACTTAAAACTTTGCATGGTCATTGGGTCCAACATTATCTGTGTTTTTGACAATTTTCAGACACATCTGTGTTTAAATCCAAAAGTTATTGACATTTTACGGACATTTTGCTTGTTGCTATGGATCACGGCAACATTGACGCCTCAGTTCCAATGTTCCATGGTAGTTAGAACAGAAACTTTTAAACGCATAATTATAACACTTAAGGTGGCTGTATATCACGTGACTTTTTAACCAAAAAGCTACACATTTTCTATTGGAAGGGTTCAGTTTAGCAAAGACTTCTCTCTCATCAGATAAGTTAGGACACATCTGTTGGAACTAATTCTACGCAGAAAAGAACTGCGAAAATAACATATTAGATGATTTTACTTCCTTGCACCTAAATATTCTCAAATCAAGACCTGAAGTTGAAGGAAATTCTACGAGTTGCCAAGAACAGCAAACTTTACTCTAATAAAAAGGCATATATGCATCACAAACCTGACGCAATGTCAGAATATATTACATGCGCTCTTTCTTCCTCTTTCCAACGAAATGTTGAGATATTAATTATATCCACTATTATGAATGTAATGTTTAAACGAACAACACTTGGTTTTGACAGTCTTCACACGCGTACGTATACACGATATTTGTGTTGTTTTTATTATAAAACCACTGCAAAATTAAATAATATTGACTGCAAATATTGATAAGCTCCAGTATGCAGTGAATTTCCTTCATAAATCACCTTGGATTACTCAACAAGAACGATGTAAGGTATGTACTCATAGGTAACTATTTCTTTTGATCGGAAGTAGAGAAATAAAGTCACGTGATATGCAGCCACCTTAATCAACAGATTGATCTGATATTGTGTACACACACTTATATCATGTGAGTGGTCCAAGGTATATTTTTGGAATAAGATCCTGTGATTTTTGTAAATTAACAAGGAACCATTCAATCATAAAGGTTCAATCGATCGACTTAAAACTTTGTATGGTTATTGGGACCAATATTTTTGGAATTTTTGAAGATTTTCATACAAGATTTCGGTTCGAGGTGTTGCGCGTATCCGTGCTCGCTCATCAACGCGTTACTCAGAGCGTTTTCCTAGTTGTAAGAATGCATACAAGCAACTAACTAAGCTGCAACTAAGTGTATAGAGGATCCCGTCATGTCACGAGTTGCTATTTTTTCCACCCATCGCGCTGTCCGTCATTTTCAGAAACAAAAGAGAGTCAACACTCGGTGCCTACGTCCATGCCATAATCATTGCACCAGTCTTGACCTTGGTTTCGATGAATTCACACGCATTTTGTCGATTCGCGGCCGATTAGACGAACCATTGTTACCTTTCCTGAGCGTGTGAATCGCAGCCTGAATTCTATCACTTCTAATTCACTTACTGATCTGTACTGGCGAGTCCAGCGTGCGAGATATGGCCGGGACACTTACTGATCTGTACTGGCGAGTCCAGCGTGCGAGATATGGCCGGGACACTTACTGATCTGTACTGGCGAGTCCAGCGTGCGAGATATGGCCGGGACACTTACTGATCTGTACTGGCGAGTCCAGCGTGCGAGATATGGCCGGGACTCTTACTGATCTGTACTGGCGAGTCCAGCGTGCGAGATATGGCCGGGACACTTACTGATCTGTACTGGCGAGTCCAGCGTGCGAGATATGGCCGGGACACTTGGATACAGACGCAGCGTCTCCTTGACAACGCGATCTAAGTACGTCATCTGGAGCAAGTCAGACATGGTGGGCTCCCGATCATCAGCGCCGAATATCTCCTGCATTTCCTCGAATACTTTCTCCTGAAACACAAATACAGGTGTTTGTTCCTTAGTTCACACAGGAAATACTTCAGTTTTTACACATCATTATTTTTATCTTACAAGTTCAAGGAAGTATCAGTATGTATTACGGAGAATAATACATTTTAGCATTTACGTAATAATAAAAATGAGAAGAAAATAAACAATGAAATATGAATTCATGCATTGTATTACTTTACAGAGAAACAAAAATAAAATATCAATTCAGCGAAGAAAAAGCAAAAAGAAAGGATTGTCTTGGTTTGTTCCGAGTATACCGTGTATTACAGAGTACTCGGTATATTACCGAATTCATAAATCATTGTAAATGTAAGCATTTACTTCAATAAAAAGACAAGAAAGAAACAACGAAAATATGAATTCAAATATTACAGAGATACAAAATCAATTCCGAAGAAAAACAATATTGCAGGAAAGAAGATATAATTCCTTGTTTGTTCGTTCTAATCATATAGTTTATGCGATATTTTGATAGCAAATTTGAAATCTATATAATCTTTCTATGTGAGTAGCTGCCCCCCCCCCCCCCCCCGAGTGATCAGTGGCTTGCGTCACAGCGTACAGTCGTGGAAACAAGATCGCCGTACCTCTCTCTGACTCATATCTAAAACATTTTTTTATATGGAGCAGAGAGAGAAAACGTACAAACAACTTATTTCCACGCTTGTACACTATGTATACGTTGCTCCTCTACCCAACCTATAAGGAGGTAAGGGTGTAGGGCCGTCAGGGTGCCAAACTGAATCAAGAACAAAACGTCGACGAGGTGACCTCCAGGTTATTGCGCGTAATATTCGCCAAGTTATTAGTAGAACGTTATTTATCTGAATCTTTGTTGGCCCGAACGCTCTCAAAAGATTGAGACAGACTCATTTCGTACTTGTATGTGAAGATTGTGTCCGAGCATAAACACGGCCCAACAGAGTGCCGCCGCCGTCGTGTCGTGACCCTCGAACATGAACGTGTCCACCTCCTCTCTGATGTCAAGGTCACTCAGTTGACCTTCAGTCTCGGAGATCTCGATCAGCAGGTCTAGGAAGGTCATTCGCTTGCGACTCGCTGCGGAACATCAGGACAATACTATAATCTGTGGATGCTTCTCATCTGTAGAAACTGAGAGAATAATGGGGGGGGGAGGATGGGGGGGATGACGGGGAATGGTCCAAACCATAGCCACAGTAGGCCGAAAGTCCCCAGAATAACGGGGTCTGGGTCGGGTGCCCCAAAGCGTTTGAAGCATTTCAAAATATTAGTTTGTATTCATATTAAAGTTTCTAAATCAGTTGAGTAAATCTGACAATAATGCTGAACTACTACTTCATCAGAAGTTATCATTATTAGCTACTCCTCAGGGAATGCATTTCGGAACGATGCACAAATCCGAACAAATAAAATTAGGCTAAACAGTTTAAAACTAGGCTGGGGAAGAGAGCAGATAATAAGTCAATGGAATTGGTTTACTCATGTACATTCAGATAATGTATTCCTGTATCAATGAAGACTATTTCAGAAATGACAGAGAAATCTCACTCACTTTTCTCGGCCGAGTCGACGTCCAGTTGTCTTTGGCGATATTCAGCTCGTTTCTTGCGAATCATCTGAACATAAATACGACATTCTGTTAGAATTGGCTCTGCCTCGTTCAAATTCAATATTGACTTCCTAATACATCTTTATATCTGCAATTATACCTTCTGTTCTACTGCAATGCATAACTCCTTTGACAGAATCGTTACCATACAGAAGAATAATGAAAATGCTCCCGAGCCGTAATGGGCTGCAGAGGCCCAGGATGGGACAGGGACCTCGATAAACTAGTTCAAGAGCTTTGATACACATTAGAAATAGAAAAATGGCTAGTAAAAATGCGAAAAATTATTGTAACTATATATATTGTATTGTATTGTATAATAATTATTGTATTATTGTAAATTATTATTATTGTATTGTTGTTAATATTGTAAAATTATTGTATTATTGTGGTCTCCCTCCACAGGTTCTTAGAGGAATCTTAGGGGTTCCCTGACCGTCCTCCCCTGTTGCCTTGATAGTAATGGATACTCACCTCTTCTGTGAACCCGTGCAGGACCTTCAGGACCCTCTTCTGTTCGCGTCCTGTGGGAGTCAACGGGTAGATTAAATCCACCTGGAGACGGAACGTCAGCTGACGATCCTGGAATATTTCACCCATCCTATAACAACAGATTCAGATTATTGCGGAAAGAAAACACAAGATGATGATACAACAAGAGGCAAGCAAACTACATTCATTACGAACCTTTTAACAGCTTGTATGTAGTCCCTGCCCCCACCTTGTTGAGCGTGTACTGACGTCCCCATTGCAGTCTCTAAACCAAACACAATACATGATTCTTGAGTATTAATATAAACTAATTGTTACAAATTGAGTTATTTGCGGTCTCCGTCTACATTTTTATTTAAAAATTACTCAAATATTCCATCAAAGCTAGGAAAATTGTTTGTCAATGGAAAAGTGCAAGTAAACATGTGAAAATGAAAATATTTTTAAATTCTTAAATTTTTTACAATTTAATGTTTTAAGGATGCAAATATACTTGGCGCATCGTTTTTAAGGGCATTATAGGTATATTATATATATTTAGGTCATTTACTTTTTGCATATGCTTCTTTACTATGTATATACACGATGCGCCAAGTGTATTTCGGTTTTTCAAATTAAGTTTTGACTTGACCCATTTTTGATCACTACTTTTCAGTGCTGAATTTTTAGATTTCTTCTATTTTTTTTATAGTTGAAGAGACTTGGCTGGTATTTTTACACGGAGTGTTTTTTTTATAGGGATAATAATATACATGATACACTCAACCCTGTCTGAAGCATAGATACGTAATGTGTGATTGAGATTCTCACCGCAGATGATGTCCAGCGTGCAGAGCGTCATGAACGCATTGATGTCCACAACTGTGTCTGGTTCCTCCGCCAACCGCTGCACCAGGATGGCGCTGTTGCTGTTGAACACTTCCACGTAGTCCTCCAGGATCTTGAAGTGGAAAGTAGGAGTCAGGAGCTTGCGTCTCGTCTGCCATTTGCTGCCTGGAACCGGAGACATAACTGAAAACACTGATATATGACACTGATATATATGTAATACATTCTCAACATTTCATCATAAAACATACATTATTGGACTTTTAAACATTTCACGTTTCTTCCTGAAGAACTATATTATATATTATATTACATATTGAATATAAATATATTCTATAGAATAGAATATAAATATAAAGATTGGCATTCTGAATGAAAAAAGTATTTTGATGAAGTGAAAAGATGCATTTTGTGGGCCAACCAGTTTCAAAAATAATGCTCATATAATTATGATGTCATGATGGCAATGGTAGACAATGCCCACCAATGTCTCCCCACTCCTCTGCTCTGCACGAGAAACACTCGTACCTGTGCTGGTGAGGAGACCAGTTCCGAGCCACGGATGCAAGAAGCGATACACATCGGCCTTCGAGATCTCTTGATTGTTGCTCAGGATAATCTAAACACAAGTGGGAGGTTTACTCTGCGATACTCGATAAAAATAGTTTCTCTGTGAATAACGATCCCATGGGCGTCCACAGGGAGTGGCAAGGGGGGGGGGGCCTCCCCCCTGGACGTCAGGAACATCCATTTTTGTGGTGTTTTATGTATAGTTTAATTTTGTAAACAAAAAACTAATAAAAACTTATTTTCAAAGTGTCAAAAAACAAAAAATGCCCTGCAGGGCAAGTTGAGTGGCTTTCTCTCAACCACCCCAAAGTGTCAAATTTAAAAAAAAAAATGAATATTTCAACAAAATACACTCCTCAACGTCTCAAAATTGATTTCGAAATGTCCAAAAACAAAAAAACGGCCTGCGGGGCTGGGTGGGGGGCACGCCTCCCGCACCCCTCTTAACTGGGGAAAATTGTTTGTTTTCTTTGCTTTGCCCCCTCCCCCCCCCCCCCCCCCCCCCGGCAGAAATCCTGCGGACGCCCATGAACGAACCACATAAAGACGATATTTTCCTCTGAAAAATACAGGACTAACATATTATTATTATTAGATTTTTAAAAAATGCAGACATTTTGTTGGCAGTATAGGTACTGAGTTTGTTTACACGAGGTGTTTGAATATGGAGAGAATGTTTAAGACTACTATTTCCTCGGCTCATGGATAAAAAAAAACAATATAACATATAACATATGAGATCGGTCATGATCACATGTGATAGGCTGGATCTTTGAACGCTGCGTAAATGTTCTCAAAGTAATTCTAAAAATGATAGTGAAACGTTGAGTTACTTTTGATTACGTCTTTCTGGATTTTATTCCAGTTCTTACCTCTATGTCTTCAGGTTCGGTTAAAAACACAGCAAGATGTCCGAAAATCCAAAATTTAAATATAGGACCATACTTGTTGTACAAGTCAACCGTTGCCGGCAGCACATCTACAAATCAGAATAAGAAACGTTAGCTTGGGCCCAATATTGTTACATTACCAGCCTTGTCTCATTTGCATAATGATAAATGCACATGATGCTGTAGGATGGCATCATCATCGCTGTCTACAAAAGCTAATACCAAATAGACATGCAGACTGAAAGTTCAAATAGGCATTGGTGTCCCCAGCCCCCCCCCCCCCCCCCCCCCTCCACTCACCTAGATGTCAGGAAAACATACATTTTGTGGTGTTTTTTACGCTATTTTCATTTTTTAAACAATATTTATAAAAACAATTATTTCAAAGTGTTAAATAAACAATATATACCCTGCGGGTGAAAATGGGGGCATGCCCTCCACCACCTTTTTTTTTAAAAATATTTCAACAAAATAAACCTCATACGTCTCAAAATTGATTTCAAAGTGTCCACTTATTTCTGGCAAAATATTGCAGGATATCTGGCAGAAATCCTGCCATAATTCTGTCACAAGGACTTCTAATAAACATAACCGTTTTTCGCGATTATCTCGTATACAATTGAAACAAAAGAGCAATAAATAACATCAAGATGTCTGTTAATCTCGCCGCCGTTCGTGCCGTACCAGGAAGATCTTTCGAGAACACCCGTTGCCGTCAACCAGGCTGCAATGAGTATGAAACCCTACCTCATGTTCTCGGAGGTTGTCTGAAGGGAGAACTGTTGAGAATTAACAGACACAACACAGTGAGGAGCCTGTTAGCAGATTCGTTCCGAGCAAATAAGTGGGAGGTACATGAAGAAATTTCTTGTGTTTCGACTACTGGCTCTTTGAAGAGAATAGACATAATAGCCATTCGAAGAGACCGGAAAAAAGTCCTTATTCTCGACCCAACCATTAGATTCGAGCAAGGGGGATCACAAGCGGAGGACGTGAACAAGGAAAAACAAGATCATTACGTCGATTGCATCCCCGATCTTGCTCAAAGATACAAAATTAAAGAACAATACTGGAGCGTTACCGGTCTCCTTTTAGGAGCTAGAGCTTCAATTCCGGATTTTTTTACAAAATTTCTTAAATCACATTTCATTTTTTCTTTGGTTCTCGTAGATCAAATAGTTTTATCAATTTTAAAAGATTCGTCTAGTATATTGCATAATCATTTATATAATAATTCATCTTAGTTTGTAGGTATATTAAGTCTTTACTTAATTAATATTTGTCACATTTTGTATCCATTAGAATTATACTATTGTAAGCATGCTGGATCCTAGTGGTCATCCTTGTATTGGACAGCTGTCATTTGTTTTATAATAAATGAATTTCTCTCTCTACATCTTGTTCCTTAGGCTTATCTCCTCATTCTTATTTCCCCTCATGAGAATGCCGATATTACCAACGCATCTGTATCTAATGCAGTGCACTTACCTTCATGTCCCAAATTAAATTCAAACATGCTTCCAACTATCGGCAGCCTTCTCGGTCCTGGTATATTTTCCACCGCCCGATACGCCGCGTACGATCTCCATTTATACGGGGTCATCAGTATCCAGCAAACACACAACACTGCAAGTCCCAACAGCTCCAGCCACATGTTCACTCGTCTATTTCTCGAACCCGAAGGTCCGGCAATGGCAAAGAGTCAACTAGAACTAACCTCATCTGCAACATTGTTCACATCGTTTTAAAAAGTCCGTGAAACACCGATCCGCTTGCGTGTGGCAAAAAACTCGTTAATAACAGATCTAATTCCATCTCCGCGTGGCCTTGCAGATATTATAGTAATTTGTAGTACACTTTCCGTTCTTTTTTAGTAATCTTCTTTGAAACTAGAGTGACAATTACTTCAATGCTTTCCGAATATATCTTGTTACTTTGAACTATAATCTAACAAATTATTAGTCTGAGAGTTCACTCTGGCCTTGGTTTTGACCTTATTGTTGCATTAAAATCTTGTTTACGAATAGCCTGCAAACTTTACGCAATACGAAATATATTATGTCACAGAAAAACAAAATATAATTAAATAATAAAGATATGTACATATTAGAAATAGTAAAAAGAACTTTAAAAATATTTTTTTATTCATTCATCAACAACATAATACAGGATTCCACATGATGAATATAATAAATTAAATTAAAAAAACTTCAACATCAAACCAAAGATAGCTGACATAGCGTGAATGAAACAACGTCTCATTATTATCCACGGTATTATGTCAGTTAGCTTTGATCAAACAATAAACAAACGATCAGTCATTAAATGTTTAAAATATTATTTTCAAGATAGATAATTCTTTATTGCTGGCTATCTTGTGTCAAGTTGCTAACGGGTATCCTATCTTTCATTTCTATCACTTACACAAATAGTTGACCTAGTGTGAGTGCCACTCAAGTGCTCACTCATCAATCCTAAACAGTTATAAAACGAACGAAAACGAATTATTAATTAATAGTTATTTCTATAAGTTGACAAAAATCTATATAATTATGCCAATAAAACATTAAAGGTACTACTTATCAAAGTTCACGAGAAAAACATTTTTGACAATAATGGACATTATTTCCATTCCACTTTCAATTGATAAGTGAGTGCCTCTGGGTACAGATTTTCTTTGCTGTATAAGCAAGTTCCTCTAGGTGAAGGTGAGCTGCTAAAATCTAGCTTGTATTTGTGAAGTATTGCAAATTATTTACTAGGACACACAATTAACTAATGAGCTGATGTTTCCACGAAATCAAGTGGTGGAGAAAGTAAGTAGTGGGATGCAAGGAAGAGGCGAGGGGATATGTGTAATATTTAGTACAACCTACTACCTTTGGATTGAAAATGAAGATGGAATCCAATAAGTATTGCAGTCAAGACAGTTATTTTTTACAAGGGTACAATCATTTCAACTGATAATACCTAGGATGATGGCTGGGGGGATTGGAATCTTGTTTACAGCGTATGAAACAAAGGGAATGCCGCGCTTTTATAACAGATAAAAATACCTCGAATCATTCAATAAAATGTCACAAATTATATATCTTACCATCCGTTAATCTTTAAGGAAGACAATGGTGTATCTTAGATATCAATACGATGCCTGGCTGGGTAGTGAGTTTGACCTTGAAGAGTTTTTTAATCGATTTTTATCAATATCTTTTACCAATGTAATTGTTAACAAAATAGGGCTATGTACGCCTATTCAGAACAGTTCAATGAAAATAATTTCATAGTTTGGAATAAGTTAGTTTTATTTTGTCCAACAGATGTTTAGAACCATAATTTTACTAATTTACGGGTACTAAACATCAGTTGGACAAAAAAAACTAATAACTTATTCCAAACTATGAAATTATTTTCATTGAACTGTTCTGAATACGCGTACAAAACCCTATTTTGTTGACAATTACATTGGTAAAAGATATTGATAAAAATCGATTAAAAAACTCTTCAAGGCCACGCTCACTACTCAGCCCTGCTCGCTCTGGTTTGAATATTTTCATCTTGTTCCCGAATTATTAAAACTGCCGAAACTTTTTTCCCACACAACATATTGGAATTAAATAACTATCTGACAATGCTCCGAAATATAAGGAAGACAATGATGCAACACACATATCTCTACAGTATTTCCTGACGATGCAAACCCAAACAAGACATTTCCGTCGCCCCTCTGTCACACGTTGTAAAATGCCTACTGCTTCAGTTAACGTCGGTGACGTCATGGAGTTGCGTATCCACCTAACCATCTTCTAGATAATACTCTCATGTAGGATTATTAAAATGAACGTAAGTGCATTGAATGTATTGAGTAGGACATTGTATCATGTTTATTTTATTTACCTGATTATTTGAAATGAAAAATAAACGGGATACAATATCCTATTCAATCAACGTATGTATCAACATAAATTCAGAAATTAATACAATTGCTATATTTGGTAAATGTTTTAATCTTTGATCAGTTTGAGTTATCAATTTTAATTTTTGGTATATTCATTAATAATCTGAACACGTAACAAACTAAACACATTATATTGTTAACATCCAATAAAGAGTCCGTGTACAGTTTAATATATAACATAATAATAATATAATATGTAATTAATATATTTAATATATGTGATATATTTTACATATTTTAATAATAATCTCATAACAAATCCATTCTTTCCCGGATCCCCGCTAATGAGAGCCTTCATCACTTGTCAAATGGTCTAATTCCCTCGGTTGTATGCACATAAACAAAAGTCAGATTCTGGGAGTGAATTTAATCCTCAACCCTTTCATTGGTCTAAGAATCAAATCCATCAATAATTTCACGTCTTCTCTCCTGTCCAAGGATGTGAATGAGAATTTCCTGACAAGAGCTGACAACACTGCTTTCTCCTCCAAGCGCGCGAATCTCTGTCCTTAAACAAAATCACAAAGTTATCACCAAACGACGACATTCTCCAAACAGTTTTGTGATCGATGACAGGCTTTGTAATATCTAGTTGTAGTTTGACATGTAGGAAATCATTGGAGCTATGCAACAAATAAATAATGAAAATATAACATTAAGACCAGGGGATCTATTCTATAACTTTCAAATTCCCGATTCTGCTGGAATCCGATTTGGTGCAATGTTAATCCATTTGGTCGAGAATCGGATTCCAGGAGTGTCGGAAATTTGAAAGTTATGGAATAGGGCCCCAGGAACTTGAACTTGAACTTGAATGCTCGGCATCATTACATATTCTATATCAAAGCGTTTAAAAATAATTTTACAAGTTAGGAAAAATTATCCTAAATAGCAACAAAAAAATGGGAAAAAAGCCCTGCTATAAATTAAATTGTACATGTAAGATATCAGTAAATAATAACAATGTAGGAAATAATATTAATAGTGATCCCATTAAGGAACATCACCCTATAGATTGAGTGGGCATGACTGGACAAACTCACCTATACAGTTCCGTGGCCCAGCACTGAAGGGCAGATAAGCGAACGGATGTCTTCCTTGCACTTTCTCCGGGAGGAAGTGATCTGGATTGAACGTCTCTGGATCGGGATAAAGCTTGGGATTGCGATGTAAGATGAACGGGATGATCGGCGTCATTGTTTCAGGCAGCAGCGTGAATCCTCCTGCAATGAATAGATGATTCCTATGTGAAGTACATACGTGATGTCACTTGAGTAAGAACAAAAACAATTTCTAATAGGGGAGAAGGCAGAGACAATTGCTAGCATCGTATCTATTACAATTTTGAAATAAAATAATCATTCGATTAAAACATATTAAAAATCTATAAATTAATCTTAAAATCACAATAAAAGACTTCGGCTAAAAACGGCAGCTATCTTCTCTCTCATAATAAAATCAGCACTGAAAAATTCCAGTCAACACTTTATTCTAAAATACTTTTAAAAATAAAACAAATAGTGTACTATAAAAAGCGACAGAACCTAGAGCGGATAGATATTATTTATTAGCCAAATATAAAAGTGTGTCTACTCATATAAATGCACTAAAAGCGCTCACTGGAAAAGCTGTTTGAATGTGTTGGGGGTGAATGGAGACACTTACTGATCTGTACTGGCGAGTCCAGCGTGCGAGATATGGCCGGGACACTTACTGATCTGTACTGGCGAGTCCAGCGTGCGAGATATGGCCGGGACACTTACTGATCTGTACTGGCGAGTCCAGCGTGCGAGATATGGCCGGGACACTTACTGATCTGTACTGGCGAGTCCAGCGTGCGAGATATGGCCGGGACACTTACTGATCTGTACTGGCGAGTCCAGCGTGCGAGATATGGCCGGGACACTTACTGATCTGTACTGGCGAGTCCAGCGTGCGAGATATGGCCGGGACACTTACTGATCTGTACTGGCGAGTCCAGCGTGCGAGATATGGCCGGGACACTTACTGATCTGTACTGGCGAGTCCAGCGTGCGAGATATGGCCGGGACACTTGGATACAGACGCAGCGTCTCCTTGACAACGCGATCTAAGTACGTCATCTGGAGCAAGTCAGACATGGTGGGCTCCCGATCATCAGCGCCGAATATCTCCTGCATTTCCTCGAATACTTTCTCCTGAAACACAAAACACAACTTCAATTTGAAAACGTAACGTGTACAAAACTTACCAAAATGTTTCCAATTCCATTTAAATCCATAAAAGTGTCCCGCGACTATGCGCCCCGTACTCGAAGGTGCTGCCCCCTCCTCGAGACCCCCAAAGGGGTTTTTCACGCAAAGCTATTGTAGATTGCGTTGCTGTCCTAACCGTAATAAGAACCAATCAAAACGCCGAGAGAGAGAGAGCCAATCAAAACGCAGAGCGGAATGGAAGATTTTTAAACCTTGGCGGGAGTTTGATTCAGTTATCTTGGATTCAGAGACCAACCAATCAGAGAGAGTCTACTCCATTGCCGCTAGCGCTGCGAGTGAGAGCAAATGGCAGTGAACAACCCCATTGAACGTCAAATGTGGCAATTTACTTGTATAAGCGGGTTGTGTCCCAGGAGAAACACGGCCCAACAGAGTGCCGCCGCCGTCGTGTCGTGACCCTCGAACATGAACGTGTCCACCTCCTCCCTGATGTCAAGGTCACTCAGTTGACCTTCAGTCTCGGAGATCTCGATCAGCAGGTCCAGGAAGGTCAAGCGCTTGCGACTCTCTGCGGAACAATTCGGAACTATAACAACAGCACCTGCATCATGGAGCTTGTGAAATAGTGACAGTATTTAACCTACTTTTCTCATCAGCGTTGTTGTCTTCTTTGCTCCGGCGATATTCGGCTCTTCTAGTCTTGATCATCTTTAAAGAAACACACGCTGAACATTAGTGAGGAACATTATTGAGTGTTTCAAGGGTGAAACAAGAACGGTAACCGCAGCTCTCATTAGGGTTTTATCCCACATCTGCCACCAATTGTAGTAAGGTACGGGCGAATAACTTTTTCTAGATAGGTAACAGGAAATCAAAATTTTAATTTCTAGCTTTTAATCGGCACTTTTGTTCTTCACACTGAGTGACATGAAATTCTAAATATATATTACATTCGCAACTGTGGAAATGTGTAGGTAACATAAATAATGTCAGATACATTGTCTATGTTCAAATTAACTTAAATTTTAGATGCGATAAAATAATATTAAGTAATTAAAATTGTAATATTAATATTCCTCTAACTTACTCCTTCTGTAAACCCGTGCAGGACCTTCAGGACCCTCTTCTGCTCACGTCCTGAAGGAGTCAACGGAAAGATCAAATCACTGTGCAGCCAGAACGTAAGATGGCGGTACTGGAACAACTCTCCTATCCTGGGAACATGGATCAATGACTCTGTTTATTTTTACAAAAGATAATATTTCGGAAGATCCTTTACTATTAATGCACCGTTTTGACCTTGAGCTCGGAAGTTGCGTTACGATAGACCTCTATAGAAATCGTCATTTTAGCTCAATTTTAATCAAACCCGGACTTTTCCTGTAGATAATTTCGAGCCAAATAAAGTGCACACAATTTTAATCGAATCCGTTGATTATTTCGAGAGATATTACAAGGAATGCACAATATCATGGAAAAACATACTTTTTTCGAAACTTTGAAACTTCAGGAAGCAGTGAATCCATTGGCAGTGAAGAAAATACAATTTAACTCTGTGGACCTTGACTAAATAGAACCACATGAAAAGCAACATTTAAATGTAATTGTTATTTTGGGGGTTGAGAATGTTGTGTGGGGTGGGGGGAGGGGGGCGCAAGAGAACTTTTCTGATATTGGAAATTTTTCTCGAGTGTACCTCCTTACCTCACATCGCATTTTGAAAATGATTTGAGTATATTAAAAACTGAAAGTACCATTTAGAAATCAAAATTGTATTGTTGTTAATTGTTGTGATTTCTGCAGAGATGCGTATTTATATAATCAGGTTGAATCTTATTATGTGGAGACCTGAATAAATCGCATTAAATTCTACTACACAGTCTTGACCATGGGCTTCAAGTATACTTTGTGCTTTTTCGATCATGACCAAATAGCAGTGAGGAAAGTAAGGTCACGTGAGAGTCGTCAGACAACGACAGAAATGCTCTTCACTCTGCATTCATTTAAACTTGAAAGAATGTCCCGTGTTTTCTTAGCATATATTTTTTAATGTTGGAAATCTCTTATTGTGCTGTAATTGTTTATGTTGCGTATTTGTTTCGTATAATTAACTCATTTGGGTATGATTTCGGATTCAGAATTTGGATTCGTTTAGATTCGTTCACAACTTTTTCAGTTGTTGTTTACAATATTCTATATGTATATTTAATAAGTATATCAAATAAGTATATTCATTTGGAAATTGCCACTTTGGTTTCTTCTTCACTGAACAGATTCCATTCATATTTAATTATTGTTTCGGTTTGTTTTGAAAAAAAATAAGATTTAGAATTGAGTTGCTATTGAGATCGGTAGTTCTGTGAGGGTCAAGTCAATTGTCACGATCAGTCAATCCGTCAGCAAGAGTGGTTCGAGGATTGCGCCATCTATTATACCTTGATCAGAAAAGATTGTGTTAAGGTCATGTGTTACATGGCGGGGCTCTCTAGTCCTTTACTATTAATGCACAGTTTTGACCTTGAGCTCGGAAATTGCGTTACGATAGACCTCTATAGAAATCGTCATTTTAGCCCAATTTTAATCAAACCCGGACTTTTTCTGTAAATAATTTCGAGCCAATTAAAGTGCACACAATTTCAATCGAATCCGTTGAGTATTTCGAGAGATATTGCATGGAATGCACAATTTCATGAAAATACCTACTTTTTTCGAAACTTTGAAACTTCAGGGAGCCGTGAATCCATTGGCAGTGAAGAAAATACAATTTAACTCTGTGGACCTTGACTAAATAGAACCACTTGAAAAGCAACATTTAAAGTCTTTCCATCATTATTCTAAAAGTTAAAAAAATCCTTGAAATTTTGTCAAGGTATTCACTGAACATAGACAAATGCATATGTGAAGTCAAAAAACCACCTTGCGGTACTCTTTTTTGAGATATGACTTCTTTTATATGATGACATTTCTCATAAGATAACATGGTAATCATGATTACTTACACACTCAAATCATGATTTTAAAAAAGTTACACCATACAAGTCTTTTTTATTCAATTAATTTGAGGTCGACATATTTCTCAATCGAATCACCGTTTTAAAAGTGTCACCATACTAATTACCGAGATATCTTCGTTTAAAGCCAATGGAATCCTGTATTTTTGAAGTACAAGCCTTACATCTGGCAACAGAGATCTTTGCAAAGATGAGATATCAAGGTGATTAGAAGCTAGCCGTTTTCAAACATGGATTTGAACAACATACTTTCACGATTCTTTTAATAATAATTAACAGTATGTCTTCATTTATAGAATGCAGTAATCTTTATTCGATTCATAGAAGCAATAATCTTCTGTTTAAGCAAGTTTAATCCACAATGTTCTCGATGTTTGGTTTTTGAGGGTTAGTGGTTGGATTACACTCAGTACATATGTCATTTGCTAACAAATAAAGATCAAGGTATTCCTCGGGCACTGTTTTCGCGACATTCTTCAGACTATGTTAACTTTTGGTCACTTCACATTTGGACATTCATCTCGCATCATCTTTCTTTTTAATAAAATGCCTCTGTCAACTGGAATTCCACACTTTTGACAGTAGCCATTATCTTTCTATACTTTACTTATAAACAACTGTCTCCCTGGCAACGAAAGAGCAATGTTGCAACCAACTATCTGCAGTTTGTATGTTGGCAATAATACACAAAATATGCTTATAAAACGGTAATTCGCGACTAAATCAAATTGTTTCACATTTATGTGACCACAAGCATGTCATCTAAACATCAATAAATGTCTCTAAGGTCAAAATAATGTAATTGTATGTGATTTAAGTTTTATAAATTTTATGGTTAATTTTGAATTGTAGTGTTGGCTAGCTTTTTCCAAATCACAACTTTTTTCTTTTCATTTAAAATAAATATAAAATCCTTTAAAATTAAATTATATTTCGGTTATAAACATTAACAAGAACTCACTGTTAAATAAATATAAATCCACGATATTTATATTAGAATATAATAATGATTTGAATCATATTCTATTGTCCACAAGTATCTCACTTGAGCTTGAATTAATAATGATGGCAAGACATTAAATGTAATTGAATCGCGAATTACAGAAAGGGCTGAAGTCCAGCCGACCTAGTTCTGAGATAATCGAGAAAAACAAATTGCGCCCCTTAGGATCTATTTGTAAAAAAATATATAACTGGCATAAATAAGACAATAAATCGATACACCCAGCTATTGTCTGTAGACGCATGCAAAAAATATATTTCTGTCCTAATTTGAGGGTTCAATGAGCTGGACATATGCCCGTTCTGTTATTCACTGGAAAGTGTAAATAAAATGTCACTATTTCAGGGAGATTAACTGTCAAAAGAGGTCAAAAAAGGTCAAACAAACATTTGTTTACAAATTTTTACCGAACCGAACCGAACAGGAAGAGAAGGGTTGCTAAGGGTTGGACAAGTGAAGACAGAGGTGGGAAGGAACTCTTTCATAACGAGAGGAACGAGGGAATGGAACGGCCTTGAGCGGCAACTGCACAAAGAAGAGTGTGTGAAAACATTTCGAATAAAACTATTAGAAAAACTATAGAATCATCAGGGACTAGCCACCGTGCAACAGCGCAACTGCAAGACACAATAACATAACATAACATTACCAAATATTACAAAAATTATGCACAATCCTCGTCGTTCCGAACACTTACTTCAGACAACGTCTTGATAAAACTCAGAAAATTCATTTGGCAAATTCTGAACTCCCCCCTTGAGGGGGTTGAATACTATTCCCCTTTTCCTTTTAGCAGGGGTTTCTGGCAACTGTTGCTGATCATTGGTGTCAGAGGACGCCATTTTTACATTGAAACCGTGAGCCTGTGAAGTGCAACAAGGACACAAGTCCTGGGACTAATGCCCTTTCTGCTCTTCACAAGGGTGCCCTGTGCAAGCAAATGCTGGGACTACCGCCCTATCAATCTCTAAGTTGCATGTACCTTTACGGTTCCCATATCCGCTGTTAACTCAATTTCACAAAAAGTGTGACTAACGCCCTTTCAGTAATTCGCGATTCAATTAGATGTTATTTTGGGGGTTAAAAATGTTGTGTGGGGTGAGGGGAAGGGGGGCGCAAGAGAACTTTTCTGACATTGGACATTTTGCCCGAGTGTACCTCCTTACGTCACATCGCTTTTTAAAAATGATTTGAGTATATTGAAAACTGAAAGTACCATTTAGGAATCAAAATTGTATTGTTGTTAATTGTTGTGATTTCTGCAGAGATGCGTATTTATTTAATCAGGTTGAATCTGTGGAGACCTGAATAAAATCGCATACAATTCTACTACTCAGTCTTAACCATGGGATTCAAGTATACTTTGTATTTTTCGATCATGACCAAATAGCCGTGAGGAAAGTAAAGTCACGTGAGAGTAGTCAGACAACGACAGAAATGCTCTTCACTCTGCTTTCATAAACTTGATAATGTGTCCCGTGTTTTCTTAGCACATATTTTTTAATGTTGGAAATCTTTTATTGTGCTGTAATTGTTTATGTTGCGTATTTGTTTCGTATAATTAACTCATTTGGGTATGATTTCGGATTCAGAATTTGGATTCGTTTAGATTCGTTCACAACTTTTTCAGTTGTTGTTTACAATATTCTATATGTATATTTAATAAGTATATCAAATAAGTATATTCATTTGGAAATTGCCACTTTGGTTTCTTCTTCACTGAACAGATTCCATTCATATTTAATTATTGTTTCGGTTTGTTTTGAAAAAAATAAGATTAAGAATTGAGTTGCTATTGAGATCGGTAGTTCTGTGAGGGTCAAGTCAATTGTCACGATCAGTCAATTCGTCAGTAAGAGTGGTTCGAGGATTGCGCCATCTATTATACCTTGATCTGAAAAGATTGTGATTATGTATTATGCTCTCTATGTGTTACATGGCGGGGCTCTCTAGTGGAATATTAAAGAAAACAACTTCTTATGCCTCTAAGAAGTTGCAGTGAATTCCAGTTATAATATATTTACTACTGTTCTACATTTATCATAATTCCAACGAGAATTCCATTTGTTATTTTTGACAATCATATAAATAATTTACCTTTTAACAGCTTGGATGTAGTCTTGGCCACCACCTTGTTGAGCGTGTACTGACGTCCCCATTGCAGTTTCTAAACCAAACGCATGATACATAATTCACTATTTGAAGCATAGCGATGTGATGTTTGATTGAGATTCTCACCGCAGATGATGTCCAGCGTGCAGAGCGTCATGTACGCATTGATGTCCACAACTGTGTCTGGTTCCTCCGCCAACCGCTGCACCAGGATGGCGCTGTTGCTGTTGAACACTTCCACGTAGTCCTCCAGGATCTTGAAGTGGAAAGTAGGAGTCAGGAGCTTGCGTCTCGTCTGCCATTTGCTGCCTGGAATCAAATTTGGGTGTTTTTAGAAGTGTCTTGATATAAAAGATAAATTTAAGTTTCATCAGAGGCACGGTCTAAACTGAATTCAAGGACTGAGCTGAGAGCAACGCTTCGAATAAAGACACTCGCATAATGAAATAGACAAATTGGCCACATTTGTCAATCAAAACTACTTTTTACTAACTAATATTTAGAACAATTTCTAGGAAAATAAATACAAATATTTGATTCCAACATTTATTTTGTTCAATTCTTTCTTCAAAAGCAGGCCATTTAATTGTCAATGGCCTGTTGTGACGAGGTCAAACCTTGTTTTAGGGCACTGGAACTTGAAAACGTGTTGTATTTTCATACGAGCTATATCTTTTGTTCGGGATAATTCTGTTGCTTCTTCCGTATTCCGATTTCCGAAGTCTCCACTCTTCGAGCAATCCTTATACAGTCTGAAGATGATGGACCACGATATTCTTGTGCGTTCTTTTAGTGTATAATCAGTAATACAATAGAGCTAACCCTTCTTACCTCTATGGTAATACGTTCAACAGTTACTTATAGTGGTAATTTTAGGAACGTCATTGGTTGTTGGCATGTCAATATATAGTCATGCTACAGGGCATTGAAAACCCTTCTCCAACAAACGTATTTAATTACAATCGTCTTGATTGGAAGAAGAAGATTCAAATATGTGAATCGAAACTGTAGACATTACCTATTAAATAAATAAACTACCTTCAGGATGAAATATCCCAATCAAGGCGATTTTAATTACTGTAATCCTGAATCTTTCAAAACAGTCATAACATTTTATTTCATATTTTATCGATTACATTTATGCGACCGAATTGGTTTTCAACGTGCCTTTAATAATCTCCCAATTTTCATCAGGAGTTGTTGTATGATTTGACAGAAGTTTTTAACACTATTTATATTTATTGTATTATTTACTGTTATACATTGTTTAATGTTGATTTTTAACAAATCAATACAAATACCTTTACTTGTGAGCAGACCAGCGCCTAACCAAGGGTGTAAAAATGTGTACACGTAGCTTTTCGAGATGTGTTGGCTGTTGTTGAGAATGACCTGTCATCAGACAAACTGATCAGAATGTTGACTTGATGATTAAGTACATGAAGATGCAACACATTTCACTTACTTCGATATCATCGGGATCTGTGAGGAATATAGTCAGATGTCCCAGGAGCCAAATTTTGAAAATTGAGCCATAGGTTTCACTCGTCTTAATGAGTTTAGGCAAGATATCTGTAAAATGTAACAGTGTAATTAGATTGGGATAATCCAAATTAATCTAATCACCTAATCACTTTGGTTGCATTGTAAGCACAATGCTGAGCATTGCATGCAATAGACACAATATTATGATTGAAAACAATTTTATCTTAACTTGTTTATTTAAATCCAGTTTGTATATTTGGCAAATATCAACATCATGATTATTAACGCTCTATAAATGCTCTCCCCACCGATGGCTGCCACCTTAGCGCGGTGGTGGGGTTTGCTTTGGCCAATGATTCATTGCAGCTACGCCGGCGAGCATATGCTCATGTGTAAGGGTTACCCATGCCGGACAGGTCAGTGGTGAGGTCCAGACAAAGAGCAGCCAGGGTCGGCCTAACCATGTCCTCCCTTGAATTTGCGGTCCCCTCCCCACCCCACGGGCCGGCCTTCCCCCTCGAGATGGTGATCCCCCTGAAATCGGGTTCCGCCGGCCTGAATCCTCACACACCCCGGTCCGTCCCCATTCCGGCCTGGCCTCCCCACCAGTGTTGGACTCCCCCGGATTGGGCCCGTTAGGTCGACCCCTCCCCATTTCCACCACTTATATCAACAAAGTTAAATGCAAAAATGCAAAAATTAATGTGCGCAATATAACCTCGTCGTTGACGCGCCGTTAAACCACAATAATCTAATATAATCTATAAACGCTCTGCAACGCCTCGATAAGCGAATTCGTGCATTGAGGATTCACGAGGTAGAGTGAAAAAAAATATTTTTTCATTCACTTACCTTCATGACTTAATTGGAATTCAATTGCACTGCCGAAGAAGGGCAGTGATTTTGGCCCAGGTATTTTCACAACGGATTTATAAAACTTGTTGGACATCCATCGGTACGGCGTCAGAAATAAAACGGAAAGCCACAAGACCACGGCAGTGATCAAGAAAAAAGTCACCAACATGATCAACTAAGTTCTACTGAAACTGTACAAATATATCGACCATTAAAATCCATTTGTCTATCAAATCATTGTAATCTCGTGATAATTTTTCATAAAGCTGTTATAACTTTCGAACTGTTAATTTACTTAGGTTTTGAAAGTATCTCTAGAGCCGTGCCGACAATCACTTTGTGTGACGGAGTCAAGACTATGTCATCGTCGACTCAACAGACAGCGAAACGACAAATTATTTACAACTCTTAATAATTTTAATTGTTCCAAAGCTGCACAATATTCAGACAATATTTGCAGATTGTGTGTTAAACGTCACAAACAATTCAAACGATCGTGTTTGTGGCTGTGGTCTTCTCGTATGTTCTTGAAGACACTGGCACAGGCGGCACTCGTGGTGCAGATATTTTATCATGCACTTGACCTGCTTATCTCATATACCAGATTATAGCATGAATATAGTCCGTTGCTCTCACTCTAAGGTCAATATTGAATCCAAGTTAATACCAGAAAACACTTGGTTGACGACTACCGTTGGTATCTGCAGTTAAGTGCAATTATGCAGTTGAATTAAAATTAAACATGACTTTTATCTGTACTGCTTCATACAATAGATTTTTTTATCGAGTTAATTTGTTTTTAAATAACATGTTCATAAAACACACTATTTTCACAACCAAAAGTGTAATTTACATTCTTATAAGTGAGATGTGAGTTTAGTAGGAAATCTCTCCAGAATTTGAGCTTCGGCTGTACGAAAGAACCACAGCCAGAAAGCACGGGTGTGGGAATCGAAGCCGAGACCCAAGTGCAAGTCCAGAGCGTATTGTTAGAGTTGCTGATGACAACGAAGTGTTGCAAATGTTCGGAGTCTCGAACTCGCGACCTCTCACTTCCCAGAGACCCAAGTGCAAGTCCAGAGCGTATTGTTAGAGTTGCTGATGACAACGAAGTGTTGCAAATGTTCGGAGTCTCGAACTCGCGACCTCTCACTTCCCAGAGACCCAAGTGCAAGTCCAGAGCGTATTGTTAGAGTTGCTGATGACAACGAAGTGTTGCAAATGTTCGGAGTCTCGAACTCGCGACCTCTCACTTCCCAGAGACCCAAGTGCAAGTCCAGAGCGTATTGATAGAGTTGCTGATGACAACGAAGTGTTGCAAATGTTCGGAGTCTCGAACTCGCGACCGCTCACTTCCCAGAGACCCAAGTGCAAGTCCAGAGCGTATTGTTAGAGTTGCTGATGACAACGAAGTGTTGCAAATGTTCGGAGTCTCGAACTCGCGACCTCTCACTTCCCAGAGACCCAAGTGCAAGTCCAGAGCGTATTGATAGAGTTGCTGATGACAACGAAGTGTTGCAAATGTTCGGAGTCTCGAACTCGCGACCTCTCACTTCCCAGAGACCCAAGTGCAAGTCCAGAGCGTATTGTTAGAGTTGCTGATGACAACGAAGTGTTGCAAATGTTCGGAGTCTCGAACTCGCGACCTCTCACTTCCCAGAGACCCAAGTGCAAGTCCAGAGCGTATTGATAGAGTTGCTGATGACAACGAAGTGTTGCAAATGTTCGGAGTCTCGAACTCGCGACCTCTCACTTCCCAGAGACCCAAGTGCAAGTCCAGAGCGTATTGATAGAGTTGCTGATGACAACGAAGTGTTGCAAATGTTCGGAGTCTCGAACTCGCGACCTCTCACTTCCCAGAGACCCAAGTGCAAGTCCAGAGCGTATTGATAGAGTTGCTGATGACAACGAAGTGTTGCAAATGTTCGGAGTCTCGAACTCGCGACCTCTCACTTCCCAGAGACCCAAGTGCAAGTCCAGAGCGTATTGTTAGAGTTGCTGATGACAACGAAGTGTTGCAAATGTTCGGAGTCTCGAACTCGCGACCTCTCACTTCCCAGAGACCCAAGTGCAAGTCCAGAGCGTATTGATAGAGTTGCTGTTGACAACGAAGTGTTGCAAATGTTCGGAGTCTCGAACTCGCGACCTCTCACTTCCCAGAGACCCAAGTGCAAGTCCAGAGCGTATTGATAGAGTTGCTGTTGACAACGAAGTGTTGCAAATGTTCGGAGTCTCGAACTCGCGACCTCTCACTTCCCAGAGACCCAAGTGCAAGTCCAGAGCGTATTGTTAGAGTTGCTGATGACAACGAAGTGTTGCAAATGTTCGGAGTCTCGAACTCGCGACCTCTCACTTCCCAGGCTGGAACTCAACTCACTGATGCTCGTAGCAATTGTTATTGTCGTATTGTTGTATGTGATGTTTATTATTGTATGTTTTTTAAATTGTTATATTGTGTTGTATAATATAATATTGTATTGTTGTAATGTTGTTTTCTCTGATGACCTCGGATGAGGCGACTGCAAATTGAAAAGATTCTTCCACTAGGATTCGAACCCAGGGGCTGGATTCACAAAGTACGTTGGTTGAATAGCAACGGGAGTTTTCATAATATCTCTGATAGTATGTCCTAGTACACAATATCCTTTGTTTTATCTATCATTTAAAATAGTGTTTTGGTGGTATTTAAATCGAAATAATGGAGGGGGGGGGGAGTAGATGTATGAGAAAGTCAAGAAGAGTTGGAAGAAGAGTTGCGGCATTGTTTATAGGTACCATTTTTAGTAAATTACATTTTGCTTGTTTGTATATATTATTATCACTAGTTATTATTTTAGATTATGATTTTACTTTTTTGAAGGAGTGTTCCTATAATTGTAATCAATACCACCTTATTAAATTAGCAACAACACCTTAAATACATATCCAAAATCAGCGTACTCTTTTGTCGCTTCCACCAGTCCGGATTGATTTCGAACAAAATCCACACTTTAGAACAGTCAAGTGGCCAGCACATTGTATCCAATGTCAGCTTGGTCTGCGAACTGTTTGGTCTGCGTCGCACCATACCAACAACCGGACAAACACAAGGATCCTAGCTAACAGGATCAAAAGGAGACGCTTACCTGTACTTGTGAGCAGACCAGTGCCTAACCAAGGATGCAATAAGCTGTAGACGTAGCTCTTCGAGATGTGTTGACTGTTGCTGAGAATTATCTGTCAACAGACAAACTGAATGTAGACTTTGATATTGAGCACATGAAGTGGTCGAATTGGGGGGTGGGGGGGGGGATGCGTGGGGATGGAATCCCCCCATGGGGAATATATTGATAGTTCCATCCCCCCATGGCCAATTTGTCCACTTCACCATCCCCCCATGGAAGATTTTAAAACATACCTATTTACTTCAAAATAATACCATTCCCAGATAATTTTTCAATTTTAGATTCAAGACGCGATTTGTCGAGATAAAAATAGGCTAAAAATAGCGTAAAAAACGTAAAGAAATGCACCAAATTCATTTCTAAAAATAAAATAAAAATCCGGGGCTGAGAGCCCCGGACCCGCATGCTGCTGGGGGGCCCTTCCACGGAGCTTTAATACATAGCAAACCATGTACCTATTCAAACTCGTTGGGCCCTCCCCCCATCCCCCTCCCCACCAAAAAAATATATTGGAGCATTTTTTTAAACAATACACCGTCAACCCCATGGACCGACTTCCGATTCGACCACTGAGTACATGAAGTTATAACACTTATTTCACTTACTTCAATGTCATCAGGGTCGATGAGAAATACACTCAGATGTCCCAGTAGCCAAAGTTTGAAAAATGAACCATAAGTTTCAGCATACTCGATGAATTTCGGCAAGAGATCTGTAAAGAGTAACGCGTAAAGAGTAAAGTTCTTGATCGAGACGAAATATCTTGACATTCATCTTTGAAATAAAAATAAGAAACGCATTCCCTCTAAAGAAGAATTCCTGCAGATAATTGAGCGAGCGAAGCGAGCGTCTCCTTTTGGCTCTTTTGGCACGGACCTCTGTTTTTTTTTTTTTTTGTTTTTTTTCTGTTACTGACGATATACAGGTCAGAGTTTTTCTTCGATCGAGCTGAAATTTTGCACACATGTACGTAACATTTCTGATTGTTGCAGACCCTAATTTTTTTGAAATCCATTGATTGGTTCAAATTTAAAAAATAATAACTTTCGACTGGTTGTTTTGATCAAATTGAAATTTTGACAAGTCATTACCCCCAACATTATACCCAATCAAACAAAGTTTCAGCCAAATCCTCCCATTGGTTAAAATTTAAAACCATCTTTCCTGTGTTTTTAGACATTTAAACTAGAACCGATTGAACGATCAACTTATAACTTCGCATGATGGTTGGGACCAACATTATCTGCATTTTTGACAATTTTCATACTAATCTGTGTTTAAATCCGAAAGTTATTGAGATTTTACGGACTTTTTGCGTGTTGGCTGTCAAATTCACGGCGACTTCGACTCTTCAGTTCAATGCAAGGTAGTTAGAGCAGAAACTTTCAAACGCAAAAGAAACTGATGATGACCATTCAACAGTCGATCTGATATTGTGTAGATACACTTATATCATATGAGTGGTCTCAGGTATATTTTTTGAAGGAGATCCTGTGATTTTTGAAAATTAACACAGAACCGTTCAATCATAAAGGTTCAATCGATCAACTTAAAGCTTTGCATGGTTATTTGGACCAATATTTTAGGAATTTTTTGAGATTTTTATACCAATCTGTGGCGAAATTTTAGAATTATTTCCTTTTAATGACATTTTCGATAGACCGGTTCGAGATGTTGCGCGTATCCGTGCTCGCTCATCAACGCGTTACTCAGAGCGTTTTCCTAGTTACTACATTGTTTTAACAAGTACGAGATTATGATAGCTGAAACACACAAACTGTGAGGAATAATAGATTATTAAATTCACTTACCTTCACGGTTTAATTGAAAATCTAACGCAGTGCCGAAGAAGGGAATGTATTTTGGTCCAGGTAATTTCTCAACAGATTGATAAAACTTGTTGGACTTCCATCTGTATGGTGTCAGAAGAAAGACGGAAAGCCACAAGAACAGTGCAGTTATCAACAAAGTCAACAGCATGATTGACGAAGTTCTACTGAATCTGCACAATACACTCTTTGCGCTCGGTCGATTGTACCTAGAGCAAAGTCACGAGATAAGTTTTCAGAATCACGTCATATGTAACTACGTCGGTAACTATATGGAACCTGTTTTAATTGTATGGAAAATAACTTGGGGACTTACTTTTTTATCATTCATTATAATTCTTAACATTGACCTGTAAATAAACTATTGCAGAAAAACTAATTGGTAGGTATAATGGTAATAATTGGCAAACACGTCATTCCGAAAGAAAATACCATTTACGCATAAGGTCATTCCCAAATGAAAATGAGTGAAATCTCGTTTAATGCACGAGTCTTTAATATTCAATGGCAAGTTCATGGACCCGATGTCATGGAATTGATTCTGCTTTTGCTGATCTGTCATTTTATGCAGAATAGGGCATTAAAATTAGTATTAAATTGCGATAGATTTACAGCAACTAAAACCATTTTAGATATTTTAAATATGATGTCCATTAAACAAAGAATGCCATTGAATGTACTAGTTTGTATACATAAAGTTGTTAAAGGTTTAATGCCAGTTTATCTTTCAGAATATATGAACGATGTTGTTCACAGTGTTGTATACCTATAATACTAGGTCTTCAATTAACATGATCAATATCTAGAAAAAGTAAGTCAAGACCCTGGTCAAGACACAAAAATCTGTATTTTATAGTGGTATTCAACTTTATAATAGATTAGGTAAAAAGGTAACAGAAGAAAATACTGAAATGTTTAAAATTTTATGTATACTTTTTATAATGAATTGCCTGTTTTTTAAATGTATATATTGTAATGAAAAATAGCTTTCAAACTAAATAAATAAATAAATAAATAAATAAATAAATAAATAAATAAATAAATTACATTTTACTATTTACAAATACAGTACTTGCTATTTATTTGGGGAAAAAATATTTCAAGGGGGAAATTAATATTTTTGGAATTTCATTACTTCCCTATTGCTACGCCTTGAAAAAGTTCCTCTGATGGTAGCGTTTTGATGACGATGATGGGCATTTGTTATGAATCTTGAACATTATTGTCATCAACACATTATCATCAAAACGCTGCATGCAGAGGAACTTTTAAAAGTGGCAGAAGATGTTGAAATCACTACAAGCCGCATGTCAGGACAATATTAGAAGAAGTGATCCAACTTCAAAACAAACCCCCCCTCCCCCACCCCTCCTAAAAAAAATGAATGACATACCTGATTTCACACTCGGGGGGGGGGGGGGGGGAGGGGGGGGGCAATAATTGACTTACACTACACTTATTTATAAATATATTTAAAAGGGATCCAACGAAATTGCGTATTTGGCTTGACCGAGGGAAAACCCCTTTGCCAAAAGTGATTATAATATGATTATTCGATTTGTGCGAATCTCAGCGCAAATTGTAATTTCCTTCCAAATGACTCTCGTAGTTTAAAACATCAGGCGATTATCTCCAAAAATGTAACTCTTGTATAACAAGAAACATTTCCTAATATTCAAAACAGTGGAATAAACCAATTTATTTCACACGTTTTCTTTCTTGCGTGTTCTAAGTCACTGACTGACAACACATTCGATATTACTTTACTCGTCGTGCGGTTTATCATATTTGACCTGTCTTATCTCGCAATAGCACAGTTCATCAAATCTATCTAGTGGAGCGGTCGCTCCACGCCAGCCAAGTCGTACGGCGCGCACACTCTCATATAAAGGCTGGAGCAAACCCACTTTTACTGTAAGCATCAAAGTTGCATTTTCGGCCTACTGGATCTTAAAATTGGGAAATCTCACATTGTTGCGATATATCTTAATTTCGAGCTATGGCCCACCCTACAACATATACCAAATTTAGGAACAATAGGTTACGCCCTTTGCACGCTAGAGGGCCGTGAAAACAGTGTTTTAGGGCGGTTTTAATAATAATAATAATAATAATAATAATAATAATCTTAGTAGTAGTCTCCTGGAATTCAAATCCGGTAAACAGGCCACAGCCTAAACGGCTGAACCGATTGATCTCACATTTTTACCACGTGTGCACTTTTGGCGTCTGATTTAACCTTCACCCCATGAATTTTTTGTGCCGCCATTTTGAAACCGGAAGTGACGTCATATCTCAACAACAGCTGGACCGATTGGAACGAAAATAGCGCCAAACGATTCGGACGGTCATCTATATGGATTATCAATAGCAACAGACTAAAATTTATGTTAACGAAACCGGAAATGACGTCATGAAATTTAATTCATCGATTGGCATTTCGGCAACAAATTTGATCCAATTATTTTGATATTTATGTAACGTATGTTCTTTTGATATCTCATTTGACTTGATATAAAACCAACCGGAAGCCGCCATTTTGAAACCAGAAATGACATCATATCTTAATAACGTCTTAATAGATTTGAAAGAAACCAGCGCTAAACAATTTAGACGGTAAACTTTATGTATTATCATCAATAATATTTGCAGTTTCCCATACTGAAACCGGAAATGACGTCACACACTTTAAAAATCTCACAAATTTACATTTTGATGCAATAAATATACTATTTGACACTGCTTTTAATAAAATGTAATCATGTTTAAATTATAATTCAAGAGGTCAGTGATTTCAGCAGCCATTTTGAAACCGGAAGAAACGTAATATCTCGAAAACTGGTTGACAGATCGGTATGAAACTAGTGCCAAACGATTCGGAAGGCCATCTCTATGGAATATGAACAGTCAAACTAGAATTTTCCTGTTTATGAGGCCGGAAATTCAAATTTATAAATCATTATACTCCCCTCCTATACAATAAATACATAATATTCAGAAAGCTAAAAATGATACACATAATTCATTGTTATAAATTCTATGTGGCAGTGCAGAAAGTTCAGCGGCCTTTTTGAAAACCGAAGTGTTGCCATATCTCGGAACTGGGTTGACCGATTGGAATGAAACCTTTGTTTTTTTCATGAGAATAACCAAATTGTAAAGGGTATTTTTTTTAAAGGATTTAGTAATAGTTCATTTGATGTCACACGTAAGTTGTAAGAATAAACTAAAAAAAGTAGTGATATCCACATAAAAAACACTCCGTGTAAAAATACCAGCCAAGTCTCTTCAACTTAAAAAAAAAAATATGAAATCTTAAAATTCTGCACTGAAAAGTAGTGATATCAAAAAATTAGCCAAGTCAAAACTTTATTTGAAAATCAAAAAATACTTGGCGCATCGTTTTTTTTAAGGCATTATAGGTATACTATGTATATGTATATTTCATGTATAATTTATGATTGGCCTATACTTCCAAGCTAGTTATGTACACGATGCGCCAAGTATTTTTTGATTTTCAAATAAAGTTTTGACTTGGCTAATTTTTTGATATCACTACTTTTCAGTGCAGAATTTTAAGATTTCATAATTTTTTTTTTAAGTTGAAGAGACTTGGCTGGTATTTTTACACGGAGTGTTTTTTATGTGGTATTTTACTACTCTAAGTTCTATGTTTTTTTTTGCTTTTGCTTTTGTCTATGCTTCTATGCTTTATATGGATACCACTTCCACAAGTTCATTTTTGTCACACCTGCCAACTAGGCTCTAGTCTCTACTGCCAATGTACTCTGGAGGTACCGGGTTTGATGACCGTGGTCTTCTTTCACGACCGACGTTCAGTCGTGATTTCCCTCAGTCTCGAGGAAAATACTGGGAAGGTTCCTGAGTACTCCGCCATGTTGGATCCTATGGAAGATCCAATATTTCATGGTGAACTAGGAAGATCCAATATGCCATGTTGGATCCCTCAGAAGATCAAATATGTCATGTTGGATCCCACAGAAGATCAAATATGTCATGTTGGATCCCACAGAAGATCCAATATGTCATGGTGAACTAGGAAGATCCAATATTTCATGTTCGATCCCACAGAAGATTCAATATGTCATGTTGGATCCCACAGAAGATCCAATATGTCATGTTGGATCCTACAGAAGATCCAATATGTCATGTTGGATCCCACAGAATATTCAATATGTCATGTTGGATCCCACAGAAGATCAAATATGTCATGTTGGATCCTACAGAAGATCAATATGTTATGTTGGATCCCATGGAAGATCCAATATGTCATGTTGGATCCTATGGAAGATCCAATATGTCATTGTGGATCCTATGGAAGATCCAATATGTCATGTTGGATCCCATGGAAGATCCAATAAGTCATGTTGGATCCCATGGAAGATCCAATAAGTCATGTTGGATCCCATGGAAGATCCAATATGTCATTGTGGATCCTATGGAAGAACCTATATGTCATGTTGCATCTTCCAATGTCACACTTCGGTGGCGAACATAACAGTTGGCAAGACGGCAAAAAATCGAAAACAAAAATATACTCGTGAATCATTGCACATGCATTTGCGCGTTGTCCTCATTGCATAACGAGCTGCAATATGAAGATCCAATATGTCATGGTGAACTAGGAAGATCCAATATTTCATGTTCGATCCCACAGAAGATTCAATATGTCATGTTGGATCCCACAGAAGATTCAATATGTCATGTTGGATCCTACAGAAGATCCAATATGTCATGTTGGATCCCACAGAATATTCAATATGTCATGTTGGATCCCACAGAAGATCAAATATGTCATGTTGGATCCTACAGAAGATCAATATGTTATGTTGGATCCCATGGAAGATCCAATATGTCATGTTGGATCCTATGGAAGATCCAATATGTCATTGTGGATCCTATGGAAGATCCAATATGTCATGTTGGATCCCATGGAAGATCCAATATGTCATGTTGGATCCCATGGAAGATCCAATAAGTCATGTTGGATCCCATGGAAGATCCAATATGTCATTGTGGATCCTATGGAAGAACCTATATGTCATGTTGCATCTTCCAATGTCACACTTCGGTGGCGAACATAACAGTTGGCAAGACGGCAAAAAATCGAAAACAAAAATATACTCGTGAATCATTGCACATGCATTTGCGCGTTGTCCTCATTGCATAACGAGCTGCATCCGTGATTATGTGACCCAATAAACAAATCACTTACATTGTGCATAATAGAATCTAGGTACCTGCATATTATTGTCGCACAATCTAGTGGAGCGGTCGCTCCACCCAGCCAAGTCGTACTATACACTCACACTCACTCAACATACCGTAAATGCCTAATAAACTGAGGAGCAGACGAAACACTTTTACTGTAAGCAACAACATGGCATTTTCGGCCTACTGGATCTCAAAATTGGGAAATCTCACATTGTTGCGAAATAACTTAATTTCGAGCTATGGCCCACCTGACAACATATACCAAATTTGGGAACAATACGTTATGCCGTTTGGGTGCTAGAGGGCCGTGAAAACAGTGAAATTACACCCCTTTTAAAAGCTATCTGATGATGATGATTCAGATATCAGGAAACGTTGCTATCACCGCCACAGCCTAAACGGCTGAACCGATCAACCTGAAATTTTTACCACATATGCACTTTTGGCGTCTGATGATACCTTGCCTCTTGTGATTTTTTGTGCCGCCATTTTTAAACCGGAAGTGACGTCATATCTCAAAAACGTCTGGACCGATTAGAACGAAATTAGCGCCATTCGATTTAGACGGTCATCTATATGAAGTATCAATAAAAAAATTATTATTTTCTTATTTTCTGAACCGGAAGTGACGTCATAAATACGCAATATTTAACTTATTTCAACAAATTATACTTAAAATACATACATAAGTAACTTACATTGTAACATAGACAATACAAATTAAAAATTCAAGGAGGCAGTGTTCTCGGCCGCCATTCCTGAAACCGGAAGTGACGTAATATATATAAAACGCCTGTACCGTTTGCAACTGAACTAGCTCCTGCGTATTCATTCTGCAACTTTTTTTGAAACTCAATTGTGAAAAATGAATAAACAAATTAACGGTACCGGAAATGGCGGCAGGAACCACTAAATGAAACCGGTAGTGACGTCATATATTACATACGGCAAGACCGATTTTACGGAAATATAGGGATTATGAATTCAGATGGTCGTTCATAAAGTATCAACTAGATTGTTTTCCTATTACCTATACCGGAAATGACGTCATAAATATGCTAAATGACGTCATAAATATGATAATTGACACAAAATTCACCACTTTATACTTTTAAATAGATATTTAGTAAACCTACTTTGTAAATAATTATAAATTCAAGGTTGCAGTGTTCTCGGCCGCCATTTTTAAAACCGGAAGTGACGTCATATATTGAAAACAGCTGTACCGATTGCAACCAAATTTTGGAAATGTGTAGGACTAATAATTATGAATTGAAGACGACATTATTTTCGGCCGTTATTGTTAAAACCGGAAGTGACGTCATATATCGAAAACGGCTGTACCGATTGCAACCAAATTTTGGAAATATGGAGGACTAATAATTATGAATGAAATACGACATTATTTTCGGCCGCCATTGTTAAAACCGGAAGTGACGTCATATATCGAAAACGGCTGTACCGATTGCAACCAAATTTTGGAAATATGTAGGAATTATAATTATGGATTAAAGGCGACATTATTTTTGGCCGCCATTGTTAAAACCGGAAGTAACGTCATAAATCAAAAACGGCTGTACCGATAGCAACCAAATTTTGGAAATGTGTAGGACTTATAATTATGAATTAAAGACGACATTATTTTCGGCCGCCATTGTTAAAACCGGAAGTGACGTCATATGTCGAAATCGTCTGTACCGATTGCAACCAAATTTTGGAAATATGGAGGACTAAAAATTATGAATTAAAGACGACATTATTTTCGGCCGTCATTGTTAAAACCGGAAGGGACGTCATATATCGAAAACGTCTGTACCGATTGCAACCAAATTTTGGAAATATGTAGGACTTATAATTATGGATAAAAAGACGACATTATTTTCGGCCGCCATTGGTTAAACCGGAAGTGACGTCATATATCGAAATCGTCTGTACCGATTGCAACCAAATTGTGCAATTATGTAGGACTTATAATTATGAATTCAAGACGACATTATTTTCGGCCGCTATTTCAAAACCGGAAGTGACGTCATATATCGAAAACGGCTGGATCGATTATAACGAAACTTAAGCTATTCTTCTTGGATAATCATTTTCATCTTATACCAAACGCAACTTTTCTTAGTAAGCAAATCGGTTGAGGCGTATTTTTTTAAAGAAATTAGTCCCTGCTCGGACATGTGCTACAAGCTGTATGAATAAACTAACAAAAGAAGTGATATCCCAGAAAAAAACACTCCGTGTAAAAAAGGCAGCCAAGTCTCTTTACTTTAAAAAAATTCAACACCGAAAAGGAGTGATATCAAAAAAGGAGCCAAGTCAATGACATTTCCAAATATTTAATCGTATTTTTGAAATAAAAGAATAAACACCGAGAAATACTTTACAAAAGGACTTGGCGCATCGTTTTTTAAATTCATTTTTTGATTCATAAGCATATGCCATTGATATACAACCGTAATTTAGAATTTTTAGAATAATAGGGAAACATCTTTCAATTACATATTATACATATACCTACTGTAAAATATTATCTATTAGAATATGTACGTACGCGATAAAACTTGTTGCCTATGTTTTCTTTAAATACACAATAGTTAGTTATCTTCGTAATATTGTTTCGTGGTCAACATAATTAAGTCTCATGCGTTAAACCTTCTCATCATGAAATACATTTCTATTAATCCACATTTTATAACAAAACATTTCACAAAGTACATAGTCACATTGAATTTCTATTAAAAATTTTAACTTTATACACTTGACACTTCAAAAATATATAATAGTGTTCCAAAGACAGTTCGTAATTATTTGACAACGTTTCATGATTTCCTTCAGTCAAGATCAAATTATGAAAAGATACCCTTCTAATATCACCATATTAACAGTGCTATAAGAATATGTATGAGCCCACTTCCAATTGTTATTTAATTCTTCCACCCTTATATTACTTATCTATTACAGCATGAAATCTTTCTACTATCGCCATTGACAAAACTATAAAATAGCCATTACTAAAAGTAGCTTGATTCATAGTTTCTGGCTCTAATAGAAAGAGGAAAATGTACCTACTTTAAATTTCTTTCCACTTTTAGTATTGAATGAGGTCTTTAAAAGAACGATGCGCCAAGTCCTTTTGTAAAGTATTTCTCGGTGTTTATTCTTTTATTTCAAAAATACGATTAAATATTTGGAAATGTCATTGACTTGGCTCCTTTTTTGATATCACTCCTTTTCGGTGTTGAATTTTTTTAAAGTAAAGAGACTTGGCTGCCTTTTTTACACGGAGTGTTTTTTTCTGGGATTCATTTTACATCGAACTTGCCTGCATTATTAAGACAACAATTATTCCGATTATGAATGTGCCAACGTAAAGTGAATAACAGTTTAGCATACTACAAGAGTTCTATTTAACACCTAATTAGAATTACGTTATTTTTTTAATCAAAATTATATCACACAATAGAATGATTGGCATTGGAATGAATACGGTTCACAAGGAACATGAAGTGCGTAATAAATAAAACAATTTGTTTTTATTAGTTGCATGCAAAATCAATTGCACAAATCCTATGGGTTCTTGAACTTTTTGTATCCACGTGACTATTTTCTATGTTCAATTGATGAATAGCAATGTCGAGGTATGGCATTACATTTTCAGTTTTCAAGGAGGTAAAAATTCAATACTTTCAAATTTGGAATAAACTGTGTGTCACAGATATGACCAAAATAGCTACTTTCAATTTGCAACTGTGATTCCAAATAAATGTTTCAATTAAGAGTCTACGATATTTTGATGAAATCCATGTTTTATGAAGCCAAAAAGGCGGCCCCTACTTTTTTCTAAACGGTTTTACCGATTGTCTTCAAATTTTCTCAGGTTATAGATAAAGAGTAGATCTGTGTCTCTAGTGGCCCCAAAGTTTTATTTTTTGTTTAGTTATTTCAGGGCAGAGGTACCAAAAAGACTTATATATTGCCCATGTTAGTCCTCAAAGCGAGAAAAAACATTTTTTATTATTTTTTTTGATCACTAGAGACACATATGTACTCTTTATCTCTATGCTGTTAAATTTTGAAAACAATTGGTCAAGCCGTTAAGAAAATGGTTTATGGTTTTATGGTTTATGTGGTTTTCTATATTTGAATTAAAATAGCTTACTTCACAGCAGTATATGCAACATGCAACACAAGATTAAATATCACAAATGTCACGTACAACCCAGAGCTAATGCATTTTCATGCATTTCTAGGATTTTTTTTACATCGGAATCGAAATTTTCTGCGAGTACTGACGACTCTTAATAATGTTATATTTGGGTGTTCCATTGGCATAATATTTTATACCACAATCAACATTTTATTGCCCTCATTACTTACGTATCACAAATGATATTCCGAACTCTTGCCATTAAAATTGTGTGCGTTCAGAGTATCATAGAGATTGTTAGTGATATCGGGAACGTACGGAGGCGGTAGTTAGTTCCGGGGAGTTCACACAGATGGCAATTTCGAAAAATCACATAATAAACGTATTTTAATGTTTACCAATCAACAAATTTCTATGACAATTTTGCGGCCTCAAAATCTGTGAAAATTTTTGGTTTGATAGGTCAAACGGTTTGAGCTACATGCCATTTTCATTTATCAACCAATCACAGGATCCGGCACAAAACAATCCCAGAGACGACTTAAGGTGGATTCACACGGCCGTTCCAAACTTGAGTTTCAAACTCGAAGTTTGGAACGGCCGTGTGAATCCACCTTTAGATTGTATTGGTATGTGTGCAAAATTTCAGAGACACACAAAAAAAACACACAGAGAAAGTGCCATTAGAGTACCGTGGTGACGCTCGCTACACTCGCTCAATTACTTACCACCGTGTGCATAAACACTCTTTGCAAGCAGATTAAACCATAAAAAATAAATAAATGAAATAAACTTGAATAAAGAATAGATAAAACTAATTTACTAACTGCAAGAGGTGAACATTGCAAACTTTCAGACCATTCTATCAACAAAATAATATGTAAATAAGATGCATACCTATACCTATTATTATTTTAGCAAGGCAGTGGGTTACTTCTTCAGTAAGGCTTCCGAAACGTCGCTAACGGCCCTTATAAGGTTAGGGCCACCAGCACTTTCATCGGAACAGCCGTCACCACAGCCTTGCTATCACTCGATGGTTCCTAAATTGTCCACGATATTATTTTTTTCTTCATATCTGTTAGGAGTTGGTAATTTATATCAAGTATACAAATTATTTTGTAATTTTTGGATCCCATAATAGTGAGGGCTGTAAGCACAAAAACAGTGCAAAATGTAATACTAATTTTTCCTTTAGCAGTCTTATAGGAAATTTTCCGCTCTTTCTTAATTTCGATATCCTCAAAAAATCGGGCGGCCATTTTGGGCTCCAGGACTGTTCAAAGTGCCAAAAGGAGTGTATTTCAGTGAAATTATAATACTTTGGTCAATTTATTGTTCTTTTATAATAAACGATGTGTCAGGAAGGTACGATAAAAAAATAAAAATTCTAGGTCTAACCAAAGTTGTATTTATTCAAAAAATTAAAGATGTCGGCGGATAAGCTCTAAAATGCCAGTAATTTTCAGGGAATTCGTTTTTTAGGGTTGCAGTTGCTTATGTAGGTTAATATTATGGACCTTTATCTTAAATATTGATGGATCACGAAATTCACCCTTTGGGGGGTGAGGGGTGGAGACCTTAATGTTTCGATATCAGTAAAATAAACGATAGTAGATAGGGACTAATAATTTCTTGCATACACTAATAAAATTGTGCTCTGTTCGAAAAAAATCACAAGATCACAAAATTATGTCGCCATCTTGAATGAGACGCGATTATATTGAGTTCTTTTGTGCTCAGCAGTTCAAAAATCATGATAAACTAGGAAAACGCTCAGTGTAACGCGTTGATGAGCGAGCACAGAACATGCAACATCCCCATAGTAACGATGCACGACACGGCACAAGACGATTTTCTCTGCAATTTTTCAATCTCCATAATACTCTGGATGAATAACAGATCCATTGTGTCGTGAAGTCTTACCTACATACCTTCTCCAGAAATCTCTTGTAACATTCCATTCTAAACTCGTAAAATTACAATTAATACTTGACTGATTGGGCTTACAATATGTAAAATTTAATATTAAGTTGGTCTTGATCACCATGCAAAATTTGAACTTAATGTGAACATTTTTATTGTCGACCAATCAGAAGACATTATTTAAACTTAAACCAATTAGAGGATTTGGCCTTCGTACTGCATCCGATTTTATGCGCTAGCTCAAAAATGCTTTCATTTTACTGTACATTGTGGATAGCTTGGCTGCTCTACAGGCCTTGCCTTGGAACAGAAGCTTAAAGAAGGCAGGGATGACAATTTAGTATAAATTTTTCAAGATTATGGAATAAAATGACCTTAAAATGACAAAACTTTTGAAAATAACGGCAGATTAGACTGAAAATTGGCAAAAATATCTAAAATGTTGATACCAATGACCACGCGAAGTTTCAAGTTGATCGGTCAATCTGTTCTAGTTTAAATTACAAAAATCACTGTAAAAACGGTTTCAAATTTGAACCAATGGGAGGATTTGGCTGAAATTTATTATGATTGGGTAAATTGTTGGTTGAAATGACTTTGCTTAATTTCAAATTGATCGGAACAACCAATCGAAAGATAATTTTTTTAAAATTTGATCCAATCACAGGAGCCCGTTCAAAAACGATCCCAGGGACCTCATAGAATACGTTAGTATGTGTACACAATTTCAGATCGATTGCTTGAGCGGTTTGACCTGGGCTGTGTCCACACAAAAAAAAAAAAAAAAACACACAGAGAAAGTGCCATAAGAGTACCGTGGTGACGCTCGCTACGCTCGCTCAATTAGCTGTTTTAGTCATCCCTTGTTCACTGCAAATGTATCGAGTCACCGCTTCCTGGACGAACATTACATGCTAAACTCCCTATCCTGGGACGTTTTTTCAATACAAGAATGCAATTTCAATGAGAACGGTTGGAGATACAGAAAATAAGCAAATTAAAAATTTAATTATTAGTATTAGGGCTATATTTTATGTCAAATAAACTTTTTCGTAGTGCTTATAAAACTTACTAAATTTTACGAAAAATGAAAAATAAACTCTTTTTATCCAAGATGGCGGTATAATTTTGAGTTCTCGTATTTTTTTTTGAAGAGAGCACATTTTCTTTAGTATGTGCAAGGAACCATTTTTCTCTAGCTAGTGTGGGCTATTGTACAGATATCGAAACCTTTAGGTCTCCACCCCTCACCCCCCAAAGGGTTAATTTCGTGACCCATTGATTTTTAAGTTAAAAGTACATAATATGAACCAACATAAACAACTGCAACCTTGAAGCACAAATTCCCTGAAAATGTCGGTCATTTTAGAGCTTACCCGCCGACATCTTTAATTTCTTGAATAAATACAACTTTGGTTAGACTTAGAATTTTTATTTTTTTATCGTACCTTCCTGACACATCGTTTATTATACAAAAACAATAAATTGACAAAAGTATTATAATTTCACTGAAATACACTCTTTTTGGTACTTTGGACAGGCCTGGAGCCCAAAATGGCCGCCCGATTTTTTGAGGATATCGAAATTATGAAAGAGCGGAAAATTTCCTATAAGACTGCCAAAGGAAAAATTAGTATCACATCACTATAATACATTGTGACATTTACAAATGTGTAAAATGCAAAAACCGAATTTCAGTAAACTATGAATGAACATTTTATGTGAAAGTCATGATTCTTCCAATTTAATGTATGTTATCCCATTTTACATAACGTCGGCTTGGTACTTGTTTGTCCTATATCCACTGTTTGCTAGTCGGAGATAATGAGGTTTAAAGATTGAATTCATTCTCACGGTAAAACTACTTAATCTATGTAACAGAAAAAAATATAACTCATTCTTATGGATGTCTTGAATAATATCCAGTAGTATTTTTCTACCTTGTACTCTTAAATACCCCAATAAAGGGCACCCCCGTTTGGATATAGGACAAAGAAAGTCATGGAACGAAATATTTGTTACGCATTTTGTCCTATATCCAATTTTTACGTAGTTTTTGTGCAGAAGGAGGTAAATTTCAACTATTTAAGCATTTTTTCGTATTTGTTACACCTTTTTATTATATTTTAAGAAAAAAAAATTATAACATTTTTAATTTCAAAAATAATTTTTTTTTAATTTTTTTGTTTCTTAAAATTTAAAAAAACGCCGACTAAAGATGCAAAAGATCATGTCTACTTTCTATCACATTTGAACTAAGTTTGATGGGGAATTAAATCTGCATCAAAAGGTACCCTATTTTGGAAAAATTTTGCATTTTTAGAAATTTTTCGAAATTTCACCTAGAAGCAAACAGCTCAAAAATTTAGGGTTTCTTGAAAAATAGTATTTTTATGTTATGTATGTATTAAAGGTGTATCAATGAGCAAAATCCAATACCTAACTCAAAATTTTCAAAAAGTGGATATAGGACAAATAAGTACCAAGCCGACGATAAATAGATGTATACTGATGGCGTATGGATTAAGTAATAGAAATATGATTGCCGACCATCTGACTATTCTTCGTTAGCAAAACAAGCTCGTGCAATCCCAACTTTGTTGAACAATTATTTATACAAGGAGTAAGGACACTAGAGCAGGTATTAAAAAAATATATCTTAAAACCACAAATACGGCACAGATTTTTGTTCAATATGCACTCTTGACAAGTCAAAGTTACGAGAAAAAGCACATTAAATATAATATAAGTAGGTAAGTAAGTAAGTAAGTAAGTATTTATTGTTAGCTATCAAGCTATTATAATTCACAAGTAACAATTAGATAAAATAATACAATATTAATATTAATATTACATAATGTCGAATCATGGTTATGGATAAGAAGAAATTATGAGATAAGCACAAAGAACAGTATTCATAGCTTGCACGAACTTCTTTTGTTTTATATCAGCAATACTAAATTATTGAATTGTCCACCCATTACGTTGGCACGTTGACGGGTCAGATTTATAACTTTATTGAAGCAAACCGAAGTATTTTTGTAATGTGAGTGATTTCTATTCGTACTAAAGTAATCTCCGGAGCCTATACAATTTCCCAGGTACTCCTTAACTATAAAATATCGTCAAAAAAGCAGAGAATCACAGCTATTCTGCGTGCCATTAAGATGGCGACGGCAACAATGAGATGACATCACATGCAACCTATGAATACCGATGACATCAATTTAATAATAAAAACTGCAACAATACATCAACAATGTTGTGTTTTCCTAATAAAAATCACAAGAATACATCAACAACAGTGTGCTTATCCCAATTATTACAATTAGTATCCAAGACAACCACATTGTGAACCTCATTGCTATCTCAAATCATTTAGTTCCCTTCGGTTTTCTTCCTCTCAGCACATAAAATTAATTTAGGTAGATTAAGACATCTAAAGCAACATAGCACAAACATTTGTTTAATGTGAATTTGATTCCAATATTAAATAACTGTTTCTGAAATGTTACAAGATGAAAACACATTAAGTTGTTCCATGCAAAATGAATAGCTACTGAATACTGGTGAAACTTTGAGTGTGATTTGAACGCAAGAATAATCCTGGAACGAGGCTGAAGATGAGAGGAGCTGCGAGATCTTCCACTTACTTGTACCGATACGTTCCCATCAGGAACAAGCGTAGGACAAGTCAAGGTAGTTGCTTTAACAAGATCCAGACCAACGAGCAGCAAACAGGAGCAATACAAGTACCTCATCATTTACTACTCTCCTACTGCCCTTACCTAATATGGCACATTTTGATATCACGGTGCTACTTAGAACCGTGCTACTTGTAGCACCGACCTTGAACTCAGCACCATCGTAGCACCAACATTTGGCGATATTATTAGGTAAAGCTAATGTTCACTAGATCAGTCCATTTGAATTTTATTTGCTGTTTCTCTACTTTTGCTTCATGCCTTCATCAGTTATCTAAACTATTAAAAACTCTCTTGTCAGTAACTTATTTTAAGGTGCTTGTCCGTTGGAGGAAATTGAGCACAGACACCTGCGACATCGCCAATCGAACATGGTCTATTCAATCAAAGATAAATAACTACATCAATACTGATTTTCATTGCAACTTTCGATAAACACTCTGGAACAATTGACCAAAGTAGATCTCCTCCCCAGTTCAGATGTTTCATAATCAAAAATGGTCGACAAATGTACACATGACATTAATACAATATTTAAAATCTAACATAATTGAGCGAGCGTAGCGAGCGTCACCACGGTACTCTTATGGCACTTTCTCTGTGTGTTTGTTTTTTTTTTTTTTTTTTTTTTTTTTTTTTGTGGTCACAGCCCAGGTCAAACCGCTCAAGCAATCGATCTGAAATTTTGTACACATACTAACGTAATCTATGAGATCCCTGGGATCGTTTTTGAACGGGCTCCCGTGATTGGTTCAATTTTTAAAAAAATTATCTTTTGATTGGTTGCTTCGATCAATTTGAAATTTAGCAAAAACATTGCAACCAACATTGTACCCAATCGTAAAAAGTTTCAGCTAAATCCTCCTATTGGTTCAAATTTAAACCCATTTTTCATGTGAATTTTGACATTTAAACTAGAACAGATTGACCGATCAACTTAAAACTTCGCGTGGACATTGGTACCAACATTTGAGGTATTTTTGCCAATTTTCAGTCTAATCTGTCGTTATTTTCAAAAGTTTTGTCATTTAAAGGTCATTTTATTCCGTAATCTTGAAAAATGTATACTAAATTATCATCCCTGCCTTCTTTAAGCTTCTGTTCCAAGGCAAGGCCTGTAGAGCAGCCAAGCTATCCACAATGTAAAGTAAAATGAAAGCATTTTTGAGCTAGCGCATAAAATCGGATGCAGTACGAAGCTGACAAATCCTCTAATTGGTTTAAGTTTAAATAATATCTTCTGATTGGTCGACAATCAAAATGTTCACATTAAGTTCAAATTTTGCATGGTGATCAAGACCAACTTAATATTAAATTTTACATATTGTAAGCCCAATCAGTCAAGTATTAATTGTAATTTTACGAGTTTAGTATGGGATGTCACAAGAGATTTCTGGAGAAGGTATGTAGGTAAGACTTCACGACACAATGGATCTGTTATTCATCCAGAGTATTATGGAGATTGAAAAATTGCAGAGAAAATCGTCTTGTGCCGTGTCGTGTATCGTGACTATGGGGATGTTGCATGTTCTGTGCTCGCTCATCAACGCGTTACACTGAGCGTTTTCCTAGTTATACAGTTTTACAGTCTACAAATTGGCATTAATATTAAAACTATTTGAATATTGTTCAGTCTTAATTAACGAAAGAATTATGTACACCCAAGAAGGAGAAATCTGTATTCAAAAGAAACGGATTGGCTGAAAAAGGTTTGATGGCATCATCCAATGAAGTTATGCCAACTCGTCATCTAACTCTAGTGGTAATCTCTGATTTCATTTATAAGAACAAGGGTCCTTGCAGCCTGGCCTAAACCTGACCAGCAGCCAATCCGTTTCGCTCAAATACCGTTTTATGATTTGTTGCGTGTACTTATAGTCGACCCAGCGCAGCGAGTGTGTATAGCCTTTCCTTTCATGAGACGAACAGTATTGTTCGATAGTAAAGCTCTGACAAGATACAACTCTTTTAATGACCTGCCACCCCTTCCACCTACACAGTTGCCATTTTATGCAACTTTCAGTGAATTTTATAGGCCAACTGCATTGAAAGATATTTGGCCCCACAACGAAACAACCCTTTCCAGGACACCTGAACTGCCCTACCAGCCATAAAGCACCCACGTGACATGTTTGAATTTATGGAATTGTTGGAATCTTTGGAATCAGCAGATCATTTCCTATCTATTGTGCTAGTTAAGAAAGCCATAAGTCAACTTTCAATGGGTCAAAACATGGGTTGAAGTTGTGGGCGTTATTGAAAAATGCCGTCTGTACTCAGGTAAAAGCACCCAAGTGACATATACCATGCTAGTACTATCCAAGAAAGCCATGTATAGATGGAGCTCTTTAAACGAGTACTGCCACGAGAAAAATCGGATCAATGCTTTGTGACCAAGTATTTACATTGAAACGGGCGATAACAATACTCCAGTAAAAAGTTGTAAGTGCCAAAAAAGGGTTAAGGGATGAAAATGCCTTAATTTTTTGTTGATTATCAGATAAAGCACAACATTTTAAAAAATTATTAAAAGTTAATTTTAATGCATGGCAGAGATTGAAACACGATTATGTAAATTTTCTCGAAACGAGGTTCGCGTCACCCCGAGGTTCCCAGCCTTATGGTTGGTAGGGCAGTGCAGTGGTTGAGAGATATTTACAGCCGGACACGCGTCAAAACACTCAGAATTACAAGCTAAGCCCATTGTTGAATATTTCACATCATTTGCTGAAGGGGCTACAAACTCGCTGGGTCGACTATACCACCTTGATGAACCTGGTGACATTTTACAACTGTTATCCAAGGTTAATAGAGCAGCAACTATCACACATCACGTTAATTCACACTCAATAGAAAGGCTCGCTTATCAACGCGTTACACAGAGCGGTTTTCCAGCTCCCTTTTACAAATGTCGTCTTTCCTACCGTTAATTCTTATCTTGTGGAAAGTGTCAATTAGTTTGCGCAAAGAATGTGTGCAAATTGAGCAAATTGTGCAAATTGAGCAACACATCGTCTTTCCTACCGTTAATTCTTATCTTGTGGAAAGTGTCAATTAGTTTGCGCAAAGAATGTGTGCAAATTGAGCAAATTGTGCAAATTGAGCAACACGCTCAATTACTCGACAAATAATCTACATTTGGTCACTTGAACCTACAGTCAGAATTGCTCACTAAGCTTTCTAAATTTTAATAGGTGGATAACCATTATAAAAGAAATTCTTATTCGTTTAATGACACAGTCGATCAGAAATTGAAGAAATATATCTTAAGAGTCACAAATACGTCACAGATTTGTAAATTGGACAGATTTTTGTAAAATATGCACTCTTGGCAAGTCAAAGTTACGAGAAAAAGCTTTGACATGAAGAAATTATGAGATCACGCACCTATCAACTACCTGTTGATATCAATGTAATAATGAGAACAGCAATAATACATCAACAATGTTGTGTTTTTTCTAATAAAACCCCCAAGAATACATCAACAACAGTGTGCTTATCCCAATTATTACGTCTTAGTATCCAGACAACCACATTGCTATTTCAAATCATTTAGATCGCTTCAGTTTTCTTTCCTCTCCAGATTATAAAATTGATTTGAGTAGAGATTTTATTTTGAATAGACACCAAAATGTTAAGACATCTAAAGAAACAAGCGTAGAAGATGTCAGGCAGTTGCTAAAACATGACCCAGACCAACGAGCAGCGAACAGGAGCAATACAAGTACCTCATCATTTACTACTCGCCTACTGCCCTTACCTAATATGGCACATTTTGATACCACGGTGCTACTTAGAACCGTGCTACTTGTAGCACCGACCTTGAACTCAGCACCATCATAGCACCAACATTTGGCGATATTATATGGTAAAGTTAATGTTCACTAGATCAGTCCAATTGAATTTTATTAGCTGTTTCTCTACTTTTGCTTCATGCCTTGTTTTATAGTCATCCGTTTTCTAAACTATTCAAAACTCTTTTGTCAGTAACTTATTTTAAGGTGCTTGGCCGTTGGAGCAAATTGAGAGAGATAAAGTATTTCATATAAGGGTGTAACTTTGATGGGATGTTCACATGATCAGTTTGATTGTATATTAGGAGAAAGAACAATCGGATATGATTGGAGATGGAGACCAAACACTTGAACCAATTGATCTCAAATGTTACTAGTGTATTGTTCAAGGATAAACTTAAGGTTGTTACAATTGGCACATTTTTCAAATTAATTATTATGCGACACCCAGCGAGAAAAGAAATTGCTTATTTTTACCAAAAATCTATAAATATGATTAACTCCGTACCTTGCAAAGCAAAAAATTAAATATGTACCTATACCACGTAAAAACTATAAGGGCTGGTCTTTCAATACTCTGCTAAAGTCTCAATTAGCTGTTAACAGTTAGTTAGTACAAAACTCTGTCTTTCTATTGGTTGTTGCTATGACAATACAGTCCTAATCAACAGCTTAAAAGTTATCAGTGTATTGAAAGACTTCCATGATTAAACATACAGATAATTTTGTCCGGACATTTCGTCTGCAAAAAAGTATCTGCAACAAGTCAGTGTCTTGTATGGCCAGTAGGAAGGATGCGATCATGGCCTACTAGTTGGGACCCTTCCCATCCTTTGCCTCTCGACTGAGAGAAAACTACGCACAATCCTCCGTCGTGAATGATGGGGATTGAACCCGGCACCTTCGCAGTGCATGTGCCGAGTATTAACATTGCCAGCTCAACAATGCCTTGACGCAAGTTTAAGAACCACAGGATTCTAATCAATTGTTCTAGAGATTATTTAGTCAACAATTCCTCTGAACCAGTCTCCGTGGTTTATTAAGATGAGAATAACAGCGAATGCAACTGTCAATCTAAACACAGTATGTACCCTGATTCGTAGCAGTGAAATCTTTAAACGAAACAACTTGGGTATTTGATTATTCCCATATTGAGTAACTTATAAAGAACCTGGAACTGTCCTTCCCATGAAATCGAACAACAAATCGACATTCCAGCAATATTGAATGGACTGTATGATGTAATGGAAGTAAAACTATGAAAACGTTCTGTGTAACGCGTTGATGAGCGAGCACCGACACGCGCAACATCGCCAATCGAGCACGATCCATTATATCAAAGCTAAATAACTACATCATTACTGATTTTCATTGCAACTTTCCATAAACACTCTGGAACAATTGACCAATGTAGATCTCCTCCCCCTAAGACGTCATCCATAATCAAAAATTGTCCGACAAAGTGTACACATGACATTAATACAATAATGTTGATGAATTTAACAGTTTACAGTCTACAAATTGCCATTAATTATCTTATCGTGCATTAAACTATCTGAATATTGTTCAGTCTTCATTAACTTCTTAAAAGAGATTAAAAATTGATAAATTATTATGTAATAAACCCAAGTAAGAAAAACGGTATTCGAAAGAAACGGATTGGCTGAAAAAGGTTTGATAGCATCATCCGATAAAGTCTATGCTAACTCGAGTCATCAACTCAGGATCCTTTACCAGCTGGCCTGAACCTGACCAGCAGCCAATCCGTTTCGCTCAAATACAGTGATTTGTTGAGTGTACCTACCACCTTGATGAACCTGATGAAATTGTAAACTGTTTTCCAAGGTTGGAGCAGCAACTGTCACACATCACGTTAATTCACACTCAATAGAAAGGTTCGCTTATTAACGCGTTACACAGAGCGGTTTTCCGGCTCCTGTTTACAAATGTCGTTTTTTCTGCCGTTAATTCTTTTATCTTGTGGAAAGTGTCAATAAGTTTGCTCAAAGAAATTTGTACGAAGACTGTAATAAAGAACAGAAACCCAGTTGAATACAGGTAAGTAGTACACAAATATATGCGATTAAATCTTAATAGGATTTCGTTTCTGAGCTTGGAATTGTTATTTTAAATATTAAAATAATTTGAACTAAAAAAAAATATAACTCTTCACTAGGTTTAAGCATTTAAGGTCCAGTTTGCAATGCAGTATTGAAAAACTAGCCCCTAGTTCTTAAATTCATTGGAAAGTGATTCAATTGGAAATAGAATGTACTTATGATTGCAATAATTACAAATTAATATGACAGCAGAAGCTGCTAGTGTCACTTTATTATTACAGGTCACCACAGTCTACAGTCTACAGTCTACATTTCATAGAACTTGAAGAACAGAATCCTGCTTCTTCAAAATAATGCAATGATCATACCTACTTTCCACAGACGTTCAAGTTATATTAACCTATTGCCTAGTATAATGAATAATGATAAGTGAATGCCCAGATAGAGTTAGATATTAATGTAGTTGTTATTGCATCAAATTGTCTCAATCATTCAGAACAAAGTGTCAGTTACACAGTTAAGGGCCCATTAGTTTAATCTTCAGTTTAGTAAAACTCCACTTCGGGAAATGTGGTGTATTACCATTATACAGCGGAAGTTTAAACAAACTGCGGTCAATGTCGCCTGAGATTAGTGTAAACTGAGGAAATAAGCTCCGGAATTAAATTGCAGTATATAATGGTAATACACCGAGTTTTCTGTAGTGGGGTTTAACCTTACTGTAGCTTAAAGCTATTGGTAATACCAGCCCTAAGTGACAGATAGCTATCAGCTGGATTTACACACATGAAGTCATAACCCATGATCTGCACACAGAGAAGTCAACTGCCACTTTGTACACGATAATCGAAATAATCTCTAAATAATACTGAATAGTTGGTCAAATCAAGATACTTCCATACTTTACAGACTGTTCACTAATGCAATTAATCCATAAATAATACTATAATTTAGACGACCTTCGATGATATAAATCTGTATACGTCAAATCTGTCGGATTGTCGTTTCTTGTTTGGCAAATGGAATGCTTTCTGTGTAGATGACTGTGAATATAGGAAGTATCTTCATTTGATCAGCCTCTCTCTCTGTGTAGCACGGCTGTGTAGTAAGAATGAGATGATATTAACGGCCATGTTTCTGTTGTCCACAGAGTTGAAACAAACTCCGAGATAGAAGCGACAAAATATGCAATCCAAATAAACACAATTCACACAAGTACAAGACAGAAGCAAGCATTTCACGTAAGTGTCAATGTAAGACAATCATACGATAAATTGACGTAGTAAGCTTGAATATTATAATAGAAACAAAATAAAATGGGCCAACCTATTCACACACATAGGCATGAACGAAAATGTTAGACAGACTGAGGAACCCTGCCTAAACCAATGTATAGGTCTTAACTTAATTTTCTCATAAATATGAACTTCACCAATGAATTTATTATGGTTTGAAGCATTTTCGACATGAAATTGAGTTATTGTCCTTTTAGCAGAACTCGTCAGTGCCTAAGTAGGTGCATAAACATTCAAATGGGTCACTGAAATACTGTAATTACACTCGTATTTGAAAGAAATTAATGACATTGAAAGACTTACATAATATGGAAATACATTCACATATGTTTTCAGTGAAAATAAATAATTTCATTCAACACTCAACAGGTAACAAATGCTGAACGGTTATAACATACAACTAGAGCAGAAGCTAACCAGTTAATAAACTGGCAGTAAGTACTATACATGTATTATATATATTCCGTTTATTAGTTAAAACTAGTTAATTAGTTTGGTAGTTTGGTAGTTTACTTAGTTTTTTATTTTTATATAAACACATCCGTTATAATGCTATCTTTTGTCAGCGAAGATAGAAGACCCAAGATAGCTGGACTTCAAGAGTGAAGCAAATAAAGCAAAGCTTTATCTACCAGTGATGAAACTGGCAGTAAGTATTATAAATGTACTATAATATATCTTCCGTTTATTAGTTAAAACTGTTAATTTGTTAGTTAGTTTGGTAGTTTAGTTAGTTTTTTATTTTTATTTAAACACATCCGTTATAAGGCTATCTTTTGTCAGCGAAGATAGAAGACCCAAGATAGCTGGACTTCAAGAGTGAAGCAAAAAAAGCTAAGCTTTATCTACCAGTGATGAAACTGGCAGTAAGTATTATAAATGTACTATAATATATCTTCCGTTTATTAGTTAAAACTAGTTAATTTGTTAGTTAGTTTGGTAGTTTAGTTAGTTTTTATTTTTATTTAAACACATCCGTTATAAGGCTATCTTTTGTCAGCGAAGATAGAAGACCCAAGATAGCTGGACTTCAAGAGTGAAGCAAATAAAGCAAAGCTTTATCTACCAGTGATGAAACTGGCAGTAAGTATTATAAATGTACTATAATATATCTTCCGTTTATTAGTTAAAACTAGTTAATTTGTTAGTTAGTTTGGTAGTTTAGTTAGTTTTTTATTTTTATCTAAACACATCCGTTATAAGGCTATCTTTTGTCAGCGAAGATAGAAGACCCAAGATAGCTGGACTTCAAGAGTGAAGCAAATAAAGCAAGGCTTTATCTACCAGTGAAGAAACTGGCAGTAAGTAGTATAAATGTACTATTATTATATATCTTCCGTTTATTAGTTAAAACTAGTTAGTTAGTTAGTTAGTTAGTTATAGTTAGTTAGTTTGGTATTTTAGTAACTGCTATTTTACTATACTGCAGGCACACACACCATAATTGAGATATGGTTATTCCAACATAGTTTTGAAGTGTCTTACTTAATATCCTATTCTAACATAAACATGGATCAAGTCAACACTAAAATACACTACCCTGTTCGTCGAGAACCATATTCGACACTTGTATACGAAGTACATGAAACACATCGTGACCTAATCACATTATTAGACATTCTCTCAAGAAACAAAGCAAACATGACATAAGTACTTATTAAATGTTCATGTCGTAATCAAGCACGATGACCGTCAAGCTGTCCCTCTGGCTCTACTCTTGTGCTTGATTTGTCAGCAATATGGCTTGGTTACTGACGTTATCTCGCCGCTGTGCACTTGCTGGAGCACATGTGTCACAGGTATTGTATTCACGCGCACTGACATGTCACTCACATTCATCACTGAATATTGTTCGTCGCACTCGGACGTCACCACCTCTACGTCACGCTCAGGCGTCACCACCTCTAAGTCGCGTTCAGGCTTCACCACCTCTACGTCATACTCGGACGTCACCACCTCTACGTCATACTCGGACGTCACCACCTCTACGTCGCACTCGGACGTCACCACCTCTACGTCGCACTCGGACGTCACCACCTCTACATCGCGTTCAGGCGTCACTACCTCTACGTCGCGTTCAGGCGTCACCACCTCACGAAGCACTCACACGTCACCACCTCTACGTCGCGTTCAGGCGTCACCACCTCTACGAAGCACTCACACGTCACCACCTCTACGTCGCGTTCAGGCGTCACCACCTCACGAAGCACTCACACGTCACCACCTCACGAAGCACTCACACGTCACCACCTCTACGAAGCACTCACACGTCACCACCTCTACGAAGCACTCACACGTCACCACCTCTGCGTGTGAACCGGGCGTCGTCCCGCGTTGTCGTCGTCGTCGTCTTCTGCTGACGATGCGCTACAACGTCGTCCAAGCGTTGCAGCTTCCGAATGACATCCTCCATAAAGAGATTGTCATGCATGGCAATGTTTGCTGGTAGCAATCTCACAATCCTGTTGATCATGAGTCACAACACGAAGACAACATTGCCGGATGATTTTCTTTATTGTACGTGTCGGCGTACGTGTTGTACGTGGCTTGCATAAGACGTTCCTGCCGTTCGTCCGACCAGAACATGTTCACGAGGACCTGCGGAACGCGTCGTAGTCATCGTCCCAGCACTCCCGTACCGAGTATCTCCAGTCGACGACGACGTCCACATACTCGTCGTCAGACCAATCGAACCGGCGCAGATGAGATTCCATCCGATGTATAAGAACTCCATCGGCTGGACGGTGCCGTTGTCCGCGAACCTCGGCAGCGGCACCCGCGGCAATTGCATCGCCGCCGGCGTCAAAAGCTCTCACCATCACGAGGTAAACTTTTGAAAATCACCCATTATTATTATTATTGTAATATATAAACTACAGAAACTACATTCCATCCACAGCAAATGAATGCAAACAGTTTGATCGCATTGTGAAAACTAATAATCACCACATGACGATGGATGAATGGAACATGTGAAGACGCTGCTAGAGAGATGATGATACAGAACCACCGGAGGATGACATCTCATCAGTGCTTCTATCTCAGGTAAGCAATGATCATGATGTGGCTTGTTGGCTGAATGATTGAGAGGTTTCATCCAGTTTATAATGAGACAAACGCGTGATTCCTTTTCCTCTGTGATAAAAATGGACACGATAATATTTAGAATAGTAACCTTGATGTATTATGCCAATCACTTAGTCAATTCACATAGTCCTGATATCAATGCTATCCGGAAATGTATAATAGTTATAACATTTATAGCTTATAAATAAATAGGGTATCTAGTTTCTGGGCATTCACTTATTTTGTATAAGATGTTCTGATTTTGTTTCGTTGTGATTTGTGTGTTTTTTCCAACAGATTTTACTTGTTTAACTAATTGAGCGAGCTTAGCGAGCGTCACCACGGTACTCTTATGGCTCTTTCTCTGTGTGTGTGTTTTTTGTGTTTTTTTTTTGCCTGCACTGCCCAGGTTAAACCGCTCAAGCAATCGATCTGAAGTTTTTTACACATACTAACGTACTCTATGCGGTCCCTGGGATCGTTTTTGAACGGGATCCCGTGATTGGTTCAAATTCTAGACAAATTATCTTTCGATAGGTTGGTCCAATCAATTTGAAATTTAGCATAGTCATTTCAACCAACATTTAACCCAATCATAAAAAGTTTTAGCCAAATCCTCTTATTGGTTCAAATGTAAAACCATTTTTTCCGGTGATTTTTGTAATTAAAACTAGAACCGATTGACCGATCAACTTAAAACTTCGCATGGCTGCATTGGGACCAACATTTAAGGTATTTTTGCCAATTTTCAGTGTAATCTGACATTATTTTCAAAAGTTTTGTCATTTTAGTGACATTTTATTACATAATCTTGAAATATTTGTAAAATGTATACTACATTTTCATCCCTGCCTTCTTTAAGCTTCTGCTCCACCAAGGCCTGTAGAGCAGCCAAGCAGTCCACAATTTACAATAAAACTAGCGCTTATAAAATCGGATGCAGTACGAAGGCCACATACTCTAATTGGTTTAAGTTTAAATAATATCTGTATTTGATATCTTCTGATAGGTCGACAATCAAAATGTTCCAATTACGTTCAAATTTTGCAATGGTCATCAAGACCAACATAATCTAAAATTTTACACATTGTAAGCCCAATCAGTAATGTATTAATTGTCATTTTACGAGTTTAGTATGGGTTGTCAAAAGCTGGGAAAAGTATGTAGGAAAGTCACTACACAGTGGGATCTGATATTTATCCAGAGTATGTATATGGAGATTGGACAAGTTGCAGAGAAAATCGGCTTGTGCCGTATCGTGTATCGTGACTGGGGATGCTGCATGTTCTGTGCTCGCTCATCAACGCGTTACACGGAGCGTTTTCCTAGTTAAAATATCCATGGAAAGATTTCCAGAACTTGTAAACTAATTATTAATAATGTTGTTTTTATTGATATACTGGCATACCGGCGTTCATAATTTGTAACTTGCCCTTGAAAATTTATGTTATCTTTACCTGATTGTTTTAATTGGAAAAATAAAATAAAGATATATTATTATTATTGATGAACGACACACAATGTGCGGGTTGCTTTTAATTTGATTTGGTTTTGATTTATAGTGTGTGTAAGGTTTTGTGACAACCTTCCCAGTTTCTGAAGAAAATTTGAGCTCTTCTGTGATTCTGCAGTGATTATTCGGGTAAGTATTTACTATTTATACTTCATTTCGGTTAGATCATGGTAAGATGTGCTTCACAACCCGGTGCTCGCTTATCAACGCGTTACACCGAGCGTTTGTTAGTGGTATAGATTATGGTTGTGAGTGTGAGATTATGATTGTGAGTGTGGGATTATGATGATGATGATGATGATATGATGATGATGATGATGCAGTCATGGCTTATTAGTAGGGAACCTACCCAACATTTTGCCTCGCGACTGAGGGAAACCACAAAACAACTCAGTCATAAAGGGCGACATTTATAAATGGTCAATAGTGTAGCGTCAATTGACTGTACAAAATTTCAGTTCAAAAGCCAAATACACCATTCAAGAGACACGACTATTTACCAACGTGAACAAATACAATGCAGCAAATCCAAGTTTTTACGTTCGTGTCAATTGTTAAATCCTTTGATTGAAACATTTTCAACTTTGTCAATAAAAAACTAGGATCAGTTTGATTTCAACCTAGTGTATAGGTAGGTACTACATTGGAAATAGAAAGTGAATAAAATTAGAAACTTACCTACTTCAATCTTGCTCCCCAAGAATAAGTCAAATCCAACCAATGGCAATCACATCTTCACTTGTTCTGATTACCTATAACAAGAATAACACATAGTTTTCATGATTCACACACATTAACACTTCATTTAGACATAAAAAACAGAACACAATACACTTTTATGACGTTTTTAGTTAATAAACACTCATCTTTTATTGAAAATTCAAGTTAAATGTAAATGGAAACACTTATGACAGTCTGCTTTGTTTATATCGGCCATCTTGGCCATCGGCCTGGTGGATGTCAGTCAGCTGAACATTCAGTAAACGACAGTCATAAAGGAGGCAGTGAAATCGGAACGCCGCGCGACAATGAGTGGATGAGACGGTCGTCATACCCGCGGACACCCGCGCGAAGTTGTCTTATGGAGAATTTAGCATTGACGATCGAACATGGTACTACTCTTTCAGAAAACATCAGTTTTATGAAATATGTACTACTCTTCCAGATAACATCAGACTTCGAGCGGCAATTTTGAAATTTGGAATAATTTTATAAATTCCATAAATTTAAACTACGAAAACTCAGAGTGAACGCGTTGATATTGATAAGTGATCACCCGAATTACAAGGAATGTGATCCTTTCGGCTATTTTAGCACGGACCACTGTATCTGTTTGTTTGTTTGTTTGTCTGCCATGCACTGCCAGAGATAGTCGTTGAAGTGGCTGTTGCCGGCGCCTCGCACACTTGCTCCAGAAGCACGTTCGTCCTGGAAGATTCAGATTTCAGCTATTCTATTTGATGCTTGCTAAGCTTGAGAAATTATAAAAGGTGGGTGATAAACAGAAATACATTGTTTATTAACACACACTGCAATTCAATTATGGTTCCAATAAGGAGTAAGGACACTATAGAGTAGACATTAAAAATATATATCTTAAAACCACAAATACGTCACAGATTTTTGTTAAATATGCACTCTTGACAAGTCAAAGTTGCGAGAAAAAACACATTAATATAAGTATAAGTAAGTAAGTAAGTAAGCAAGTTAGTAAGTAAGTCTTTATTGTTAGCTATCAAGCTATTATAATTCACAATTAACAATTAGATAAAATAATACAATATTAATATTAATATTACATAATGTCGAAACATGGTTATGGATAAGAAGAAATTATGAGATAAGCACAAAGAACAGTATACCGTTGACATCAATTTAATAATAAAACCTGCAACAATACATCAACAATGTTGTGTTTTCCTAATAAAAATCACAAGAATACATCAACAACAGTTTGCTTATCCCAATTATTACAATTAGTATCCAAGACAAGCACATTGTGAACCTCATTGCTACCTCAAATCGTTTAGTTCCCTTCGGTTTTCTTCCTCTCAGCACATAAAATTGATTTAAGTAGATTAAGACATCTAAAGAAACATAACACTAACATTTGTTTAATGTGAATTTGATTCCAATATTAAATAACTGTTTCTGAAATGTAACAAGATGAAAACACATTGAGTTGTTCTATGCAAAATGAATAGCTACTGAATACTAGTGAAACTTTGAGTGTAATTTGAACCCAAGAATAATCCTGGAACGAGACTGAAGATGAGAGGAGCTGCGAGATCTTCCACTTACTTGTACCGATACGTTCCCATCAGGAACAAGCGTAGGACAAGTCAAGGTAGTTGCTTTAACATGATCCAGACCAAGGAGCAGCAAACAAGGAGCAATACAAGTACCTCATCATTTACTACTCGCCTACTGCCCTTACCTAATATGGCACATTTAGATACCACGGTGCTACTTAGAACCGTGCTACTTGTAGCACCGACCTTGAACTCAGCACCATCATAGCACCAACATTTGGCGATATTATTAGGTAAAGCTAATGTTCACTAGATCAGTCCAATTGAATTTTATTAGCTGGTTCTCTACTTTTGCTTCATGCCTTCATCAGTTATCTAAACTATTAAAAACTCTCTTGTCAGTAACTTATTTTAAGGTGCTTGTCCGTTGGAGAAAATTGAGCACAGACACGCGCGACATCGCCAATCGAACATGATCTATTCAATCAAAGATAAATAACTACATCAATACTGATTTTCATTGCAACTTTCGATAAACACTCTGGAACAATTGACCAAAGTAGATCTCCTCCCCAGTTCAGATGTTTCATAATCAAAAATGGTCGACAAATGTACACATGACATTAATACAATATTTAAAATATAACATAATTATACAGTTTTACAGTCTACAAATTGGCATTAATATTAAAACTATTTGAATATTGTTCAGTCTTAATTAACGAAAGAATTATGTACACCCAAGAAGGAGAAATCTGTATTCAAAAGAAACGGATTGGCTGAAAAAGGTTTGATGGCATCATCCAATGAAGTTATGCCAACTCGTCATCTAACTCTGTGGTGATCTCTGATTTCATTTATAATAACAAGGGTCCTAGCAGCCTGGCCTAAACCTGACCAGCAGCCAATCCGTTTCGCTCAAATACCGTTTTATGATTTGTTGAGTGTACCTATAGTCGACCCAGCGCAGCGAGTGTGTATAGCCTTTCCTTTCATGAGACGAGCAGTATTGTTCGATAGTAAAGCTCTGACAAGATACAACTCTTTTAATGACCTGCCACCCCTTCCACCTACACAGTTGCCATTTTATGTAACTTTCAGTGAATTTTAAAGGCCTACTGCGTTGAAAGATATTTGGCACCACAACGATTGATTGATTGATTGATTGATTTTATTTAGCAATTTGCTATTTAAGTACACTTCAGTCAGATTACAATGGATACGTTACACAGTAGACATTTTAAAATCAACATTCTTAATAAATAATAATCCTAGTGAAATTTTTCTTTTACAAACTTAATACATTCAATTCTAAATAATACTTGACTGCTCTCATTTTTAACACTTTTCGGAAGTTCATTGTACAACCTAAAACCAGAATAAAACAAGGTCTTTTGGTTACTTGTTTTGTTTCTTCTTGCAACAAATAAATTTACGGAACTGTTTCTTGTACTGTACTGATGATTATTACCAACAAACTCAATCATATTATTTAAATATGAGGGCATAAGCCCATTAATCATTTTATAAATAAACACTAATACACTTACCTACAGCTACTCTCTGCCTTACAGTCAACAACTGTAAAGTGTCCAACATATCCGTTATCTTACTATCTATTCCATCTTAATATTATCCTCATACTTTTATTTTGTAGTACCTGAAGCTTAGTTAAATCTCCGTCATTTCTTCCCCATCTTCATTCTTCATTTTTTCTTTTCGAAACAACCCTTTCCAGGACACCTGAACTGCCCGACCAACCATAAAGCCCCCAGGTGGCATGTTTGAAAATATGGAATTATTGGAATCTTTGGAATCAGCAGATAATTTCCTATCTATTGTGCTCGTTAAGAAAGCCGTAAGTCTACTTTCAATGGGTCAAAACATGGGTTGAAGTTGTGGGCGTTATTGAAAAATGCCGTCTGTACACAGGTAAAAGCACACAAGTGACTTATACCATGCTACTACTATCCAAGAAAGCCATGTAAATTGTAGATGGGGCTTTTTAAACGAGTAAACTGACACGATAAAAATCGGATCAATGCTTTGTGACCAAGTATTTACATTGAAACGGGCGATAACAATACTCCAGTAAAAAGTTGTAAGTGCCAAAAAAGGGTTAAGGGATGAAAATGCCTTAATTTTTTGTTGATTATCAGATAAAGCACAACATTTTAAAAAATTATTAAAAGTTAATTTTAATGCATGGCAGAGATTGAAACACGATTATGTAAATTTTCTCGATACGAGGTTCGCGTCACTGGGTGCCTTATGGTTGGTAGGGCAGTGCAGTGGTTGAGAGATATTTACAGCCGGGCACGCTTCAAAACACTCAGAATTACAAGCTAAGCCCATTGTTGAATATTTCACATCATTTGCTGAAGTGGCTACAAACTCGCTGGGTCGACTATACCACCTTGATGAACCTGGTGACATTTTACAATTGTTTTCCAAGGTTAGAGCAGCAACTGTCACACATCATGTTAATTCACACTCAATAGAAAGGCTCGCTTATCAACGCGTTACACAGAGCGGTTTTCCAGCTCCCTTTTACAAATGTCGTCTTTCCTACCGTTAATTCTTATCTTGTGGAAAGTGTCAATAAGTTTGCGCAAAGAATGTGTGCAAATTGAGCAAATTGTGCAAATTGAGCAACACGCTCAATTACTCGACAAATAGTCTACATTTGGTCACTTGAACCTAGAGTCAGAATGAATTGTATTAGATGCTCACTAAGCTTTCTAAATTTTAATAGGTGGATAACCATTATAAAAGAAATTCTTGTTCGTTTAATGACACAGTCGATCAGAAATTGAAGCATTTTATATCTTAAGAGTCACAAATACGTCACAGATTTGTAAATTGGACAGATTTTTGTAAAATATGCACTCTTGGCAAGTCAAAGTTACGAGAAAAAGCTTTGACATGAAGAAATTATGAGATCACGCACCTAGAACTACCTGTTGATATCAATGTAATAATGAGAACAGCAACAATACATCAACAATGTTGTGTTTTTCCTAATAAATCCCCCAAGAATACATCAACAACAGTGTACTTATCCCAATTATTACAATTAGTATCCAGACAACCACATTGCTATTTCAAATCATTTAGTTCGCTTCAGTTTCTTTCCTCTCCAGATTATAAAATTGATTTGAGAAGAGATTTTATTTTGAATAGACACCAAAATGTTAAGACATCTAAAGAAACATGCGTAGAAGATGTCAGGCAGTTGCTAAAACTTGATCCAGCCCAACGAGCAGCAAACAGGAGCAAAACAAGTACCTCATCATTTACTACTCGCCTTCTGACCTAACCTAATATGGCACATTAAGATACCACGGTGCTACTTAGAACCGTGCTACTTGTAGCACCGACCTTGAACTCAGCACCATCATAGCACCAACATTTGGCGATATTATTAGGTAAAGTTAACCCCATAAAAAACACTCCGTGTAAAAATACCCGCCAAGTCTCTTCAACTATAAAAAAATAGAAGAAATCTAAAAATTCAACACTGAAAAGAAGTGATATCAAAAAATGAGCCAAGTCAAAACTTAATTTTAAAAACCAAAATATACTTGGCGCATCGTGTATATAAATAGTATAGAAGCATATGCCAAAAATTAAATGTACTTAATATATATAATATACCTATAATGCCCTTAAAAACGATGCGCCAAGTATATTTTGGTTTTTAAAATTAAGTTTTGACTTGGCTCATTTTTTGATATCACTTCTTTTCAGTGTTGAATTTTTAGATTTCTTCTATTTTTTTATAGTTGAAGAGACTTGGCGGGTATTTTCACACGGAGTGTTTTTTATGGGGATATCACTTATTTTTTTAGTTTATTTACACAACTTGTAACACACATTGGAGCAACAAAGACCAATTACTTTTAAAAAATACGCCATTTCCGAATTGGTTAATACGAAAAATTGTGTTTGGTGCTCCATATACCTAAGCTTAAAGTCATATTCCATGAAAAATTGCGCAAGCTTCGTTACAATCAGTCCAGCCGTTTTCGAGATATGGTATCACTCCCGGTTTTCAAAATGGCGACTAAAATTACTGCCACATAGAATTTATTTCTATAAATGTTATGTATCATTATAAGCCTTCTGAATATGTAGTTATTGTAGTAAGAGGTCATTTAAATCTAGTTCTTCATTTTCATGACGTCATTTCCGATTTCGGTAATAGTACATCTCTACTTTAACTATTGATATTCCATATAGATGACCGTCTGAATCATTTGGCGCTGGTTTAATTCCTAACGGTCTAGCTGTTTTCGAGATAATACGTCACTTCCGGTTTCAAAATGGCGGCTTCCTGTTGGTTTTATAAAAAGGCACCTCAGACGCCAAAAGTGCACATGTGGTGAAAATTTCAGATCGATCGGCTCAGCCGTTTAGGCTGTGGCGGTGATTGCGGTGTTTCCTGATATCATCATCATCAGATCAAGATAGGTTTTAAAAGGGGTGTAATTTCACGTTTTTCACGGCCCTCTAGCTCGCAAACGGCATAACATATTGTTCCCTAATTTGGTATATGTAGTGGGGTGGGCCATAGCTCGAAATTAAGATATATCGCAACAATGTGAGATTTTCTAATTTTAAGATCCAGTAGGCCGAAAATGCCGTGTTGTTGCTTACAGTAAAAGTGGTTGGTCTGCTCCTCAGTTTATTATGCATATACGGTATGTTGAGTGAGTGTGAGTGTACGGTACGACTTGGCTGGGTGGAGCGACCGCTCCACTAGATGTTCACTAGATCAGTCCAATTGAATTTTATTAGCTGTTTCTCTACTTTTGCTTCATGCCTTGTTAAATAGTCATCCGTTTTCTAAACTATTCAAAACTCTTTTGTCAGTAACTTATTTTAAGGTGCTTGGCCGTTGGAGCAAATTGAGAGAGATAAAGTATTTCATAAGAGGGTGTAACTTTGATGGGATGTTCACATGATCAGTCTGTGTATATTAGTTAAGTAGAAAGAACACTTTCGGATATGATTGGAGATGTAGACCAAACACGTGAACCAATTGATCTCACATATTACAAGCGCATTGTTCAAGAATAAACTTAGGGTTGGGACAATTGGCACATTTTAAAAATTAATTATTAAAGGGCACCCAGCGAGAAAAGAAATTGCCTATTTTTACCAAAAATCTATAAATATGACTAACTCCGTACCTTGCAAAGCAAAAAATGAAATATGTACCTATACCACGTAAAAACTATAAGGGCCGGTCTTTCAATACTCTGCTAAAGTCTCAATTAGCTGTTAACAGTTAGTTAGTACTAGTTAGTATTAATAGTTAGTATTAGTAGTTAGTATTAATTGGTTGTTGCTATGACAATACAGTCCTAATCAACAGCTTAAAAGTTAGCACTGTATTGAAAGACTTCCATGATTAAACATACAGATAATTTTGTCCGGACATTTCGTCTGCAAAAAAGTGTCTGCAACAAGTCAGTGTCTTGTATGGCCAGTAGGAAGGAGGCGATCGTGGCCTACTAGTAGGGAACCTTCCCATCCTTTGCCTCTCGACTGAGAGAAAACTACGCACAATCCTCCGTCGTGAATGATGGGAATTGAACCCGGCACCTTCGCAGTGCATGTGCCGAGTATTAACATTGCCAGCTCAACAATGCCTTGACGCAAGTTTAAGAACCACATGATTCTAATCAATTGTTCTAGAGACTATAGGCATCCTGCGTGAGAAAAGGTTGCCATAGTAACCTATACAAAAGTATAGGGAATAACAAATCTGACAGCGGCAATCCAAATCTCATATTTTGAGTGATTACTTGTGAAAGAAAGATATTTAAGTAAGTACAAGCTAATAATAATACGCAATATTTATCTTTACACATGTTCAAGTTAAATATTCATCTGATAAATATGATTTATTGCTTTATTTAGAGCTTTGACACATTTCCCCTACCAAAGCAGCCTCCATTTTTCTACCACTGTGACGTCACGAGCAGGATTCCTATTTAGTCAACAATTCCTCTGAACCAGTCTCCGTGGTTAATTAAGGTGCTGCAAGCGCGAGCGATTTTGCTGCTTTTTGTAGACACTTTTTGCGATACGATTGGAGACGAAATGGGTAGACCAAATTATTTGAAATTTTAATCGTGATTAGATAAAAGACAAACTTAGGGTTATCCCTCGGTACATTTTTAATTTTTTGCTTCTTTAATTAGTAATAATTAGTGGATTTTTGGTGAAAAATTTGCTATTTTCTCGTTTTCCTGGGCCCCGTATAAAATTAAATTTCAGAAATGTGCCAAGGGATAACCCTAAGTTTGTATTTCATCTAATCATGATTCAAATTTGAGATCAATTGGTTTACGGGTTTAGTCTCCAATCGTATCGCAAATTTCATCGTTTTGCGCGGTTTTGTTGAATTACCGGCGCCTAATTAACGAAGCTATAAGCAAAAATTAAAAATGGCTACTAATATACAATCAGACTGATCATGTCAACATCCTGTAAAAGTTACACTCACTTATGAAACAATGTTTCTCTCTCAATTTTCTAAAACGGCCAACTTGGGCATTTGATTATTCCCATATTGAGTAACTTATAAAGAACCTGGAACTGTCCTTCCCATGAAATCGAACAACAAATCGACATTCCAGCAATATTGAATGGACTGTATGATGTAATGGAAGTAAAACTATGAAAACGTTCTGTGTAACGCGTTGATGAGCGAGCACTAACACGCGATCGCCAATCGAGCACGATCCATTGGGCATTGAATCAAAGATAAATAACTACATCATTGCTGATTTTCATTGCAACTTTCCATAAACACTCTGGAACAATTGACCAATGTAGATCTCCTCCCCCTAAGACGTCATCCATAATCAAAAATTGTCCGACAAAGTGTACACATGACATTAATACAACTAGGAAAACGCTCGGTGTAACGCGTAGATGAGCGAGCACCGACACGCACGACATCGCCAATCATAGCACGATCCATTCAATCAAAGATAACTAACTATACATTATGTATTACCAATTTTCCTTGCAACTTTTCATAAACACTCTGGATCAATTAAATAACAGATTATTGTACTGATATTTTTCCATCAATCTCTTTGGACAGATATTCAAGCACTTAAAACAGCAATAAGTCTGTAAATTCTTGACCGATTGGGCTGGAAATGTGTAAAATATGATGCTATCTAGTCAAAACGTTGTTTTCATAACTGTGAAACACAATCCATATCGTAAAATAAATTATTTTAGATAAGGTATACCTATACCTATGTATATGAAATACCTACATTACATTTTGACTACATTATGTATTGCAATATGATCCACTAATAAAAGAATCTGTCTTTCATTGATATTGAGAATAGCCATCTATAAACTTTGCTTTGCTACATAGAGCAACCCAGAATGCAGTGGAATTTCTGTTTTGAAATGTCATTTCTGACAGTTATTAAAACTGTCAATAAGTGCATCTATGTTCTTGACTGGTAGGGCTGAAAATTTGTAAAATAAGAGACAATGTTGGTCTGAACGACCATGCAAAATATGAGTTTGATTGATCAGATTAATCGAAGACCATTTGATAGGTCAAATGGTGGTGTGGCTATAGGCCGTTTGAAATTAAGTATACAAATGTCAGTAAAATGTCTATTACTCTTGAAGCTCATTACAGATTTGTAAAAAATCACTTATAATGCTGGTACACATGACCTTGCAAAAATTGGTGATGATCGGTCAAACTATTGCAGTTATATACACAGAGTTTCCTTCATCCCCAATGCCAAGCTAACTATAACTACACATCAAGTTTCCGATGCAACCAATAGAGCGAACTTGCTGAAAATCATTTTGACCATAACGAGAATAGTAATTTAAGTTGTGTGAAAAAATTGGCCTGATCCATTACTTCGTTTGGCAGGAGACGCCATTTGCACAAATACACACACAAAAAAACAGAGATTCGAGCCATAAGTTTCAAGTGGAGACGCTCGCTACGCTCGCTTGATAATGTTGATGATTTTAACAGTTTACAGTCTACAAATTGTCATTAATTATCTTATCGTGCATTAAACTATCTGAATATTGTTCAGTCTTCATTAACTTCTTACTAGGAAAACGCTCGGTGTAACGCGTTGATGAGCGAGCACCGACACGCACGACATCGTCAATCAAGCACGATCCATTCAATCAAAGATAACTAACTATACATTATGTATTACCAATTTTCCTTGCAACTTTTCATAAACACTCTGGATCAATTAAATAACAGATTATTGTACTGATATTTTTCCATCAATCTCTTTGGACAGATATTCAAGCACTTAAAACAGAAATAAGTCTGTAAATTCTTGACCGATTGGGCTGGAAATGTGTAAAATATTATGCTATCTAGTCAAAACGTTGTTTTCATAACTGTGAAACACAATCCATATCGTAAAATAAATTATTTTAGATAAGGTTTACCTATACCTATGTATATGAAATACCTACATTACATTTTGACTACATTATGTATTGCAAGTTGATTCACTAAGAAAAGAATCTGTCTCACATTGATATTAAGAAAAGCCATCTATAAACTTTGCTTTGCTACATAGAGCAACCCAGAATGCAGTGGAATTTCTGTTTTGAAATGTCATTTCTGACAGTTATTGAAACTGTAAATAAGTGCATCTATGTTCTTGACTGGTAGGGCTGAAAATTCGTAAAATAAGAGACAATGTTGGTCTGAACGACCATGCAAAATATGAGTTTGATTGATCAGATTAATCGAAGACCATTTGATAGGTCAAATGGTGGTGTGGCTATAGGCCGTTTTAAATTAAGTATACAAATGTCAGTAAAATGTCTATTACTCTTGAAGCTCATTACAGATTTGTAAAAAATCACTTATAATGCTGGTAGACATGACCTTGCAAAATTTGGTGATGATCGGTCAAACTATTGCAGTTATATACACAGAGTTTCCTTCATCCCCATTGCCAAGCTAACTATAACTACACATGAAGTTTCCGATGCAACCAATGGAGCGAACTTGCTGAAAATCATTTTGACCATAACGAGAATAGTAATTTAAGTTGTGTGAAAAAATTGGCCTGATCCATTACTTCGTTTGGCAGGAGACGCCAAATGCACAAATACACACAAAAACAGAGATTCGAGCCATAAGTTTCAAGTGGAGACGCTCGCTACGCTCGCTTGAAAAGAGAGTAAAAATTGATAAAGTATTATGTAATAAACCCAAGTTAGAAAAACGGTATTCGAAAGAAACGGATTGGCTGAAAAAGGTTTGATAGCATCATCCGATAAAGTCTATGCTAACTCGTCATCAAATCAGTATCCTTTACCAGCTGGCCTGAACCTGACCAGCAGCCAATCCGTTTCGCTCAAATACCGTGATGTGTTGAGTGTATCTACCACCTTGATGAACCTGATGAAATTTTACAACTGTTTTCCAAGGTTGGAGCAGCAACTGTCACACATCACGTTAATTCACACTCAATAGAAAGGTTCGCTTATTAACGCGTTACACAGAGCGGTTTTCCGGCTCCTGTTTACAAATGTCGTTTTTTCTGCCGTTAATTCTTTTTTCTTGTGGAAAGTGTCAATAAGTTTGCTCAAAGAAATTTGTACGAAGACTGTAATAAAGAACAGAAACTCAGTTGAATACAGGTAAGTAGTACACTAATATATGCGATTAAATCTTAATTGGATTTCGTTTCTGAGCTTGGCTTGGAATTGTTATATTAAATATTAAAATAATTTGAAAAAAAATATATAACTCTTCACTAGGTTTAAGCGGTCCAGTTTGCAATGCAGTATTGAAAAACTAGCCCCTAGTTCTTAAATTCATTGGAAAGTGATTCAATTGGAAATAGAATGTACTTATGATTGCAATAATTACAAATTAATATGACACCAGAATCTGCTAGTGTCACTTTATTATTACAGGTCACCACAGTCTACAGTCTACAGTCTACAGTCTACAGTCTACAGTCTACAGTCTACAGTCCATGAAACTTGAAGAACAGAATCCTGCTTCTTCAAAATATTGCAATGATCATACCTACTTTCCACAGACGTTCAAGTTATATTAACCTATTGCCTAGTATAATGAATAATGATAAGTGAATGCCCAGATAGAGTTAGATATTAATGTAGTTGTTATAACATCAAATTGTCTCAATCATTCAGAACAAAGTGTCAGTTACACAGTAAGGGGCCATTAGTTTATTCTTCAGTTTAGTAAACTCCACTTCAGGAAATGGGGTGTATTACCATTATACTGCGGAATAGCTTAAACAAACTGCGGTCAAAGTCGCCTGAGATTAGTGTAAACTGAGGAAATAAGCTACGGAATTAAATTGCAGTATAGAATGGTAATACACCGAGTTTTCTGAAGTGGGGTTTAACCTTACTGTAGCTTTAAGCTATTGGTAATACCAGCCCTAAGTGACAGATAGCTATCAGCTGGATTTACACACATGAAGTCATAACCAATGATCTGCACACAGAGAAGTCAACTGCCACTTTGTACACGATGATCGAAATAATCTCTAAATAATACTGAATAGTTGGTCAAATCAAGATACTTCCATACTTTACAGACTGTTCACTAATGCAATTAATCCATAAATAATACTATAATTTAGACGACCTTCGATGATATAAATCTGTATACGTCAAATCTGTCGGATTGTCGTTTCTTGTTTGGCAAATGGAATGCTTTCTGTGTAGATGACTGTGAATATAGGAAGTATCTTCATTTGATCAGCCTCTCTCTCTGTGTAGCACGGCTGTGTAGTAAGAATGAGATGATTTTAACGGCCATGTTTCTGTTGTCCACAGAGTTGAAACAAACTCCGAGATAGAAGCGACAAAATATGCAATCCAAATAAACACAATTCACACAAGTACAAGAGAGAAGCAAGCATTTCACGTAAGTGTCAATGTAAGACAATCATACGATAAATTGACGTAGTAAGCTTGAATATTATAATAGAAACAAAATAAAATGGGCCAACCTATTCACACACATAGGCATGAACGAAAATGTTAGACACACTGAGGAACCCTGCCTAAACCAATGTATAGGTCTTAACTTAATTTTCTCATAAATATGAACTTCACCAATGAATTTATTATGGTTTGAAGCATTTTCGACATGAAATTGAGTTATTGTCCTTTTAGCAGAACTCGTCAGTGCCTAAGTAGGTGCATAAACATTCAAATGGGTCACTGAAATACTGTAATTACCCTCGTATTTGAAAGAAATTAATGACATTGAAAGACTTACATAATATGGAAATACATTCACATATGTTTTCAGTGAAAATAAATAATTTCATTCAACACTCAACAGGTAAACAAATGCTGAACGGTTATAACATACAACTAGAGCAGAAGCTAACCAGTTAATAAACTGGCAGTAAGTACTATACATGTATTATATATATTCCGTTTATTAGTTAAAACTAGTTAATTAGTTTGGTAGTTTGGTAGTTTACTTAGTTTTTTATTTTTATATAAACACATCCGTTATAATGCTATCTTTTGTCAGCGAAGATAGAAGACCCAAGATAGCTGGACTTCAAGAGTGAAGCAAATAAAGCAAAGCTTTATCTACCAGTGATGAAACTGGCAGTAAGTATTATAAATGTACTATAATATATCTTCCGTTTATTAGTTAAAACTAGTTAATTTGTTAGTTAGTTTGGTAGTTTAGTTAGTTTTTTATTTTTATTTAAACACATCCGTTATAAGGCTATCTTTTGTCAGCGAAGATAGAAGACCCAAGATAGCTGGACTTCAAGAGTGAAGCAAATAAAGCAAGGCTTTATCTACCAGTGATGAAACTGGCAGTAAGTATTATAAATGTTCTATAATATATCTTCCGTTTATTAGTTAAAACTAGTTAATTAGTTAGTTAGTTTGGTAGTTTAGTTAGTTTTTTATTTTTATTTAAACACATCCGTTATAAGGCTATCTTTTGTCAGCGAAGATAGAAGACCCAAGATAGCTGGACTTCAAGAGTGAAGCAAATAAAGCAAAGCTTTATCTACCAGTGATGAAACTGGCAGTAAGTATTATAAATGTACTATTATTATATATCTTCCGTTTATTAGTTAAAATTAGTTAGTTAGTTAGTTAGTTATAGTTAGTTAGTTTGGTATTTTAGTAACTGCTATTTTACTATACTGCACGCACACACACCATAATTGAGATATGGTTATTCCAACATAGTTTTGAAGTGTCTTACTTAATATCCTATTCTAACATAAACATGGATCAAGTCAACACTAAAATACACTACCCTGTTCGTCGAGAACCATATTCGACACTTGTATACGAAGTACATGAAACACATCGTGACCTAATCACATTATTAGACATTCTCTCAAGAAACAAAGCAAACATGACATAAGTACTTATTAAAAGTTCATGTCGTAATCAAGCACGATGACCGTCAAGCTGTCCCTCTGGCTCTACTCTTGTGCTTGATTTGCCAGCAATATGGCTTGGTTACTGACGTTATCTCGCCGCTGTGCACTTGCTGGAGCACATGTGTCACAGGTATTGTATTCACGCGCACTGACATGTCACTCACATTCATCACTGAATATTGTTCGTCGCACTCGGACGTCACCACCTCTACGTCACGCTCAGGCGTCACCACCTCTAAGTCGCGTTCAGGCTTCACCACCTCTACGTCATACTCGGACGTCACCACGTCTACGTCATACTCGGACGTCACCACCTCTACGTCGCACTCGGACGTCACCACCTCTACATCGCGTTCAGGCGTCACTACCTCTACGTCGCGTTCAGGCGTCACCACCTCACGAAGCACTCACACGTCACCACCTCTACGTCGCGTTCAGGCGTCACCACCTCACGAAGCACTCACACGTCACCACCTCACGAAGCACTCACACGTCACCACCTCTACGAAGCACTCACACGTCACCACCTCTACGAAGCACTCACACGTCACCACCTCTGCGTGTGAACCGGGCGTCGTCCCGCGTTGTCTTCGTCGTCGTCTTCTGCTGACGATGCGCTACAACGTCGTCCAAGCGTTGCAGCTTCCGAATGACATCCTCCATAAAGAGATTGTCATGCATGGCAATGTTTGCTGGTAGCAATCTCACAATCCTGTTGATCATGAGTCACAACACGAAGACAACATTGCCGGATGATTTTCTTTATTGTACGTGTCGGCGTACGTGTTGTACGTGGCTTGCATAAGACGTTCCTGCCGTTCGTCCGACCAGAACATGTTCACGAGGACCTGCGGAACGCGTCGTAGTCATCGTCCCAGCACTCCCGTACCGAGTATCTCCAGTCGACGACGACGTCCACATACTCGTCGTCAGACCAATCGAACCGGCGCAGATGAGATTCCATCCGATGTATAAGAACTCCATCGGCTGGACGGTGCCGTTGTCCGCGAACCTCGGCAGCGGCACCCGCGGCAATTGCATCGCCGCCGGCGTCAAAAGCTCTCACCATCACGAGGTAAACTTTTGAAATCACCCATTATTAATATTGTCATATATAAACTACAGAAACTACATTCTATCCACAGCAAATGAATGCAAACAGTTTGATCGCATTGTAAAAACTAATAATCACCACATGACGATGGATGAATGGAACATGTGAAGACGCTGCTAGAGAGATGATGATACAGAGCCACCGGAGGATGACATCTCATCAGTGCTTCTATCTCAGGTAAGCAATGATCATGATGTGGCTTGTTGGCTGAATGATTGAGAGGTTTCATCCAGTTTATAATGAGACAAACGCGTGATTCCTTTTCCTCTGTGATAAAAATGGACACGATAATATTTAGAATAGTAACCTTGATGTATTATGCCAATCACTTAGTCAATTCACATAGTCCTGATATCAATGCTATCCGGAAATGTATAATAGTTATAACATTTATAGCTTATAAATAAATAGGGTATCTAGTTTCTGGGCATTCACTTATTTTGTATAAGATGTTCTGATTTTGTTTCGTTGTGATTTGTGTGTTTTTTCCAACAGATTTTACTTGTTTAACTAATTGAGCGAGCGTAGCGAGCGTCACCACGGTACTCTTATGGCTCTTTCTCTGTGTGTGTGTTTTATTTTGTGTTTTTTTTTGCCTGCACTGCCCAGGTTAAACCGCTCAAGCAATCGATCTGAAATTTTTTACACATACTAACGTACTCTATGCGGTCCCTGGGATCGTTTTTGAACGGGATCCCGTGATTGGTTCAAATTCTAGACAAATTATCTTTCGATTGGTTGGTCCAATCAATTTGAAATTTAGCATAGTCATTTCAACCAACATTTAAACAAATCATAAAAAGTTTTAGCCAAATCCTCTTATTGGTTCAAATGTAAAACCATTTTTTCCGGTGATTTTTGAAATTAAAACTAGAACCGATTGACCGATCAACTTAAAACTTCGCATGGCTGCATTGGGACCAACATTTAAGGTATTTTTGCCAATTTTCAGTGTAATCTGACATTATTTTCAAAAGTTTTTGGTCATTTTAGTGACATTTTATTACATAATCTTGAAATATTTGTAAAATGTATACTACATTTTCATCCCTGCCTTCTTTAAGCTTCTGCTCCACCAAGGCCTGTAGAGCAGCCAAGCAGTCCACAATTTACAATAAAACTAGCGCTTATAAAATCGGATGCAGTACGAAGGCCACATACTCTAATTGGTTTAAGTTTAAATAATATCTGTATTTGATATCTTCTGATAGGTCGACAATCAAAATGTTCCAATTACGTTCAAATTTTGCAATGGTCATCAAGACCAACATAATCTAAAATTTTACACATTGTAAGCCCAATCAGTCATGTATTAATTGTCATTTTACGAGTTTAGTATGGGTTGTCAAAAGCTGGGAAAAGTATGTAGGAAAGTCACTACACAGTGGGATCTGATATTTATCCAGAGTATGTATATGGAGATTGGACAAGTTGCAGAGAAAATCGTCTTGTGCCGTATCGTGTATCTTGACTGGGGATGTTGCATGTTCTGTGCTCGCTCATCAACGCGTTACACGGAGCGTTTTCCTAGTTAAAATATCCATGGAAAGATTTCCAGAACTTGTAAACTAATTATTAATAATGTTGTTTTTATTGATATACTGGCATACCGGCGTTCATAATTTGTAACTTGCCCTTGAAAATTTATGTAATCTTTACCTGATTGTTTTAATTGGAAAAATAAAATAAAGATATATTATTATTATTATTATTGATGAACCACACACAATGTGCGGGTTGCTTTTGATTTTGATTTGGTTTTGATTTATAGTGTGTGTAACGTTTTGTGGCAACCTTCCCAGTTTCTGAAGAAAATTTGAGCTCTTCTGTGATTCTGCTAGTGATTATTCGGCTAAGTATTTACTATTTATACTTCATTTCGGTTAGATCATGGTAAGATGTGCTTCACAACCCGGTGCTCGCTTATCAACGCGTTACAACGAGAGTTTGCTAGTGGTATAGATTATGGTGAGAGATGTGAGATTATGATTGTGAGTGTGAGATTATGATGATGATGATGATGATGATGATGATGATGATGATGATGGACGGTGGGAAGGAGGCAGTCATGGCTTATTAGTAGGGAACCAACCCAACATTTGCCTCGCCACTGAGGGAAACCACAAAACAACTCAGTCATAAAGGACGACATTTAGAAATGGTCAATAGTGTAGCGTCAATTGACTATACAAAATTTCAGTTCAAAACCCAAACACCATTCAAGAGACACACTATTTACCTACGTGAACGAATACAATTCAGCAAATCCAAGTTTTTACGTTCGTGTCAATTGTTAAATCCTTTGATTGAAACATTTTCAACTTTGTCAATAAAAAACTAGTATCAGTTTGATTTCAACCTAGTGTATAGGTAGGTACTACATTGGAAATAGAAAGTGAATAAAATTAGAAACTTACCTACTTCAATCTTGCTCCCCAAGAATAAGTCAAATCCAACCAATGGCAATCACAACTTCACTTGTTCTGATTACCTATAACAAGAATAACACATAGTTTTCATGATTCACACACATTAACAATTCATTTAGACATAAAAAACAGAACACAATACACTTTTATGACGTTTTTAGTTAATAAACACTCATCTTTTATTGAAAATTCAAGTTAAATGTAAATGGAAACACTTATGACAGTCTGCTTTGTTTATATCGGCCATCTTGGCCATCGGCCTGGTGGATGTCAGTCAGCTGAACATTCAGTAAACGACAGTCATAAAGGAGGCAGTGAAATCGGAACGCCGCGCGACAATGAGTGGATGAGACGGTCGTCATACCCGCGGACACCCGCGCGAAGTTGTCTTATGGAGAATTTAGCATTGACGATCGAACATGGTACTACTCTTTCAGAAAACATCAGTTTTATGAAATATGTACTACTCTTCCAGATAACATCAGACTTCGAGCGGCAATTTTGAAATTTGGAATAATTTTATAAATTCCATAAATTTAAACTACGAAAACTCAGAGTGAACGCGTTGATATTGATAAGTGATCACCCGAATTACAAGGAATGTGATCCTTTCGGCTATTTTAGCACGGACCACTGTATCTGTTTGTTTGTTTGTTTGTCTGCCATGCACTGCCAGAGACAGTCGTTGAAGTGGCTGTTGCCGGCGCCTCGCACACTTGCTCCAGAAGCACGTTCGTCCTGGAAGATTCAGATTTCAGCTATTCTATTTCATGCTTGCTAAGCTTGAGAAATTATAAAAGGTGGGTGATAAACAGAAATACATTGTTTATTAACACACACTGCAATTCAATAATGGTTCCAATAAGGAGTAAGGACACTATAGAGTAGAAATTAAAAATATATATCTTAAAACCACAAATACGTCACAGATTTTTGTTAAATATGCACTCTTGACAAGTCAAAGTTGCGAGAAAAAGCACATTAATATAAGTATAAGTAAGTAAGTAAGTAAGCAAGTAAGTAAGTAAGTCTTTATTGTTAGCTATCAAGCTATTATAATTCACAATTAACAATTAGATAAAATAATACAATATTAATATTTATATTACATAATGTCGAATCATGGTTATGGATAAGAAGAAATTATGAGATAAGCACAAAGAACAGTATTCCGTTGACATCAATTTAATAATAAAAACTGCAACAATACATCAACAATGTTGTGTTTTCCTAATAAAAATCACAAGAATACATCAACAACAGTGTGCTTATCCCAATTATTACAATTAGTATCCTAGACAACCACATTTTGAACCTCATTGATATCTCAAATCATTTAGTTCCCTTCGGTTTTCTTCCTCTCAGCATATAAAATTGATGTAAGTAGATTAAGACATCTAGAGAAACATAACACTAATTTGATTCCAATATTAAATAACTGTTTCTGAAATGTTACAAGATGAAAACACATTGCGTTGTTCCATGCAAAATGAATAGCTACTGAATACTATAGTGAAACTTTGAGTGTGATTTGAACGCAAGAAAATCCTGGAACGAGGCTGAAGATGAGAGGAGCTGCGAGATCTTCCACTTACTTGTACCGATACGTTCCCATCAGGAACAAGCGTAGGACAAGTCAAGGTAGTTGCTTAAACGTGATCCAGACCAACGAGCAGCGAACAGCAGCAATACAAGTACCTCATCATTTACTACTCGCCTACTGCCCTTACCTAATATGGCACATTTTGATAGCACGGTACTACTTAGAACCGTGCTACTTGTAGCACCGACCTTGAACTCACCACCATCGTAGCAGCTAAATTTCATTAAGGTAAACCTAATGTTCACAAGATCAGTCCAATTGAATTTTATTAGCTGTTTCTCTACTATTGCTTCATGCCTTCATCAGTTTTCTAAACTATTAAAAACTCTCTTGTCAGTAACTTATTTTAAGGTGCTTGTCCGTTGGAGGAAATTGAGCACAGACACCTGCGACATCGCCAATCGAACATGGTCTATTCAATCAAAGATAAATAACTACATCAATACTGATTTTCATTGCAACTTTCGATAAACACTCTGGAACAATTGACCAAAGTAGATCTCCTCCCCAGTTCAGATGTTTCATAATCAAAAATGGTCGACAAATGTACACATGACATTAATACAATATTTAAAATATAACATAATTATACAGTTTTACAGTCTACAAATTGGCAATTATAGTAAAACTATTTGAATATTGTTCAGTCTTAATTAACGAAAGAATTATGTACACCCAAGAAGGAGAAATCTGTATTCAAAAGAAACGGATTGGCTAAAAAGGTTTGATGGCATCATCCAATGAAGTTATGCCAACTCGTCATCTAACTCCGTGGCGATCTCTGATTTCATTTATAATAACAAGGGTCCTTGCAGCCTGGCCTAAACCTGACCAGCAGCCAATCCGTTTCGCTCAAATACCGTTTTATGATTTGTTGAGTGTACCTATAGTCGACCCAGCGCAGCGAGTGTGTATAGCCTTTCCTTTCATGAGACGAACAGTATTGTTCGATAGTAAAGCTCTGACAAGATACAACTCTTTTAATGACCTGCCACCCCTTCCACCTACACAGTTGCCATTTTATGCAACTTTCAGTGAATTTTATAGGCCAACTGCATTGAAAGATATTTGGCCCCACAACGAAACAACCCTTTCCAGGACACCTGAACTGCCCTACCAGCCCATAAAGCACCCACGTGACATGTTTGAATTTATGGAATTGTTGGAATCTTTGGAATCAGCAGATCATTTCCTATCTATTGTGCTAGTTAAGAAAGCCATAAGTCTACTTTCAATGGGTCAAAACATGGGTTGAAGTTGTGGGCGTTATTGAAAAATGCCGTCTGTACTCACGTAAAAGCACCCAAGTGACTTATACCATGCTAGTACTATCCAAGAACGCAATGTAGATTGTAGATGGGGCTTTTTAAACGAGTAAACTGACACGAGAAAAATAGAATCGATGCTTTGTGACCAAGTATTTACATTGAAACGGGCGATAACAATACTCCAGTAAAAAGTTGTAAGTGCCAAAAAAGGGTTAAGGGATGAAAATGCCTTAATTTTTTGTTGATTATCAGATAAAGCACAACATTTTAAAAAATTATTAAAAGTTAATTTTAATGCATGGCAGAGATTGAAACACGATTATGTAAATTTTCTCGAAACGAGGTTCGCGTCACTTGGGTGCCTTATGGTTGGTAGGGCAGTGCAGTGGTTGAGAGATATTTACAGCCGGACACGCGTCAAAACACTCAGAATTACAAGCTAAGCCCATTGTTGAATATTTCACATCATTTGCTGAAGGGGCTACAAACTCGCTGGGTCGACTATACCACCTTGATGAACCTGGTGACATTTTACAACTGTTATCCAAGGTTAATAGAGCAGCAACTGTCACACATCACGTTAATTCACACTCAATAGAAAGGCTCGCTTATCAACGCGTTACACGGAGCGGTTTTCCGGCTCCTGTTTACAAATGTCGTCTTTCCTACCGTTAATTCTTATCTTGTGGAAAGTGTCAATAAGTTTGCGCAAAGAATGTGTGCAAATTGAGCAACACGCTCAATTACTCGACAAATAATCTACATTTGGTCACTTGAACCTACAGTCAGAATTGCTCACTAAGCTTTCTAAATTTTAATAGGTGGATAACCATTATAAAAGAAATTCTTATTCGTTTAATGACACAGTCGATCAGAAATTAAAGAAATATATCTTAAGAGTCACAAATACGTCACAGATTTGTAAATTGGACAGATTTTTGTAAAATATGCACTCTTGGCAAGTCAAAGTTACGAGAAAAAGCTTTGACATGAAGAAATTATGAGATCACGCACCTATCAACTACCTGTTGATATCAATGTAATAATGAGAACAGCAATAATACATCAACAATGTTGTGTTTTTTCTAATAAAACCCCCAAGAATACATCAACAACAGTGTGCTTATCCCAATTATTACGTCTTAGTATCCAGACAACCACATTGCTATTTCAAATCATTTAGTTCGCTTCAGTTTTCTTTCCTCTCCAGATTATAAAATTGATTTGAGTAGAGATTTTATTTTGAATAGACACCAAAATGTTAAGACATCTAAAGAAACATGCGTAGAAGATGTCAGGCAGTTGCTAAAACATGATCCAGCCCAACGAGCAGCAAACAGGAGCAATACAAGTACCTCATCATTTACTACTCGCCTACTGCCCTTACCTAATATGGCACATTTAGATACCACGGTGCTACTTAGAACCGTGCTACTTGTAGCACCGACCTTGAACTCAGCACCATCATAGCACCAACATTTGGCGATATTATTAGGTAAAGTTAATGTTCACTAGATCAGTCCAATTGAATTTTATTAGCTGTTTCTCTACTTTTGCTTCATGCCTTGTTAAATAGTCATCCGTTTTCTAAACTATTCAAAACTCTTTTGTCAGTAACTTATTTTAAGGTGCTTGGCCGTTGGAGCTAATTGAGAGAGATAAAGTATTTCATAAGAGGGTGTAACTTTGATGGGATGTTCACATGATCAGTCTGTGTATATTAGTTAAGTAGAAAGAACACTTTCGGATATGATTGGAGATAGAGAACAAAACACTTGAACCAATTGATCTCAAATGTTACAAGCGTATTGTTCAAGGATAAACTTAGGGTTGGGACATTTGGCACATTTTAAAAATTAATTATTAAAGGGCACCCAGCGAGAAAAGAAATTGCCTATTTTTACCAAAAATCTATAAATATGACTAACTCCGTACCTTGCAAAGCAAAAAATGAAATATGTACCTATACCACGTAAAAACTATAAGGGCCGGTCTTTCAATACTCTGCTAAAGTCTCAATTAGTTGTTAACAGTTAGTTAGTACTAGGCTCTGTCTTTCAATTGGTTGTTGCTATGACAATACAGTCCTAATCAACAGCTTAAAAGTTAGCACTGTATTGAAAGACTTCCATGATTAAACATACAGATAATTTTGTCCGGACATTTCGTCTGCAAAAAAGTGTCTGCAACAAGTCAGTGTCTTGTATGGCCAGTAGGAAGGAGGCGATCGTGGCCTACTAGTAGGGAACCTTCCCATCCTTTGCCTCTCGACTGAGATAAAACTACGCACAATCCTCCGTCGTGAATGATGGGAATTGAACCCAGCACCTTCGCAGTGCATGTGCCGAGTATTAACATTGCCAGCTCAACAATGCCGTGACGCAAGTTTAAGAACCACAGGATTCTAATCAATTGTTCTAGAGACTATAGGCATCCTGCGTGAGAAAAGGTTGCCATAGTAACCTATACAAAAGTATAGGGAAAAACAAATCTGACAGCGGCAATCCAAATCTCATATTTTGAGTGATAACTTGTGAAAGAAAGATATTTAAGTAAGTACAAGCTAATAATAATACGCAATATTTATCTTTACACATGTTCAAGTTAAATATTCATCTGATAAATATGATTTATTGCTGTTATTTAGAGCTTTGACACATTTCCCCTACCAAAGCAGCCTCCATTTTTCTACCACTGTGACGTCACGAGCAGGATTCCTATTTAGTCAACAATTCCTCTGAACCAGTCTCCGTGGTTAATTAAGGTGCTGCAAGCGCGAGCGATTTTGCTGCTTTTTGTAGACACTTTTTGCGATACGATTGGAGACGAAATGGGTAGACCAAATTATTTGAAATTTTAATCGTGATTAGATAAAAGACAAACTTAGGGTTCCCTCGGTACATTTTTAATTTTTTGCTTCTTTAATTAGTAATAATTAGTGGATTTTTGGTGAAAAATTTGCTATTTTCTCGTTTTCCTGGGCCCCGTATAAAATTAAATTTCAAAAATGTGCCAAGGGATAACCCTAAGTTTGTATTTCATCTAATCATGATTCAAATTTGAGATCAATTGGTTTACGGGTTTAGTCTCCAATCGTATCGCAAATTTCATCGTTTTGCGCGGTTTTGTTGAATTACCGGCGCCTAATTAACGAAGCTATAAGCAAAAATTAAAAATGGCTACTAATATACAATCAGACTGATCATGTCAACATCCTGTAAAAGTTACACTCACTTATGAAACAATGTTTCTCTCTCAATTTTCTAAAACGGCCAACTTGGGCATTTGATTATTCCCATATTGAGTAACTTATAAAGAACCTGGAACTGTCCTTCCAATGAAATCGAACAACAAATCGACATTCCAGCAATATTGAATGGACTGTATGATGTAATGGAAGTAAAACTATGAAAACGTTCTGTGTAACGCGTTGATGAGCGAGCACTAACACGCGATCGCCAATCGAGCACGATCCATTGGGCATTGAATCAAAGATAAATAACTACATCATTGCTGATTTTCATTGCAACTTTCCATAAACACTCTGGAACAATTGACCAATGTAGATCTCCTCCCCCTAAGACGTCATCCATAATCAAAAATTGTCCGACAAAGTGTACACATGACATTAATACAACTAGGAAACGCTCGGTGTAACGCGTAGATGAGCGAGCACCGACACGCACGACATCGCCAATCATAGCACGATCCATTCAATCAAAGATAACTAACTATACATTATGTATTACCAATTTTCCTTGCAACTTTTCATAAACACTCTGGATCAATTAAATAACAGATTATTGTACTGATATTTTTCCATCAATCTCTTTGGACAGATATTCAAGCACTTAAAACAGCAATAAGTCTGTAAATTCTTGACCGATTGGGCTGGAAATGTGTAAAATATTATGCTATCTAGTCAAAACGTTGTTTTCATAACTGTGAAACACAATCCATATCGTAAAATAAATTATTTTAGATAAGGTATACCTATACCTATGTATATGAAATACCTACATTACATTTTGACTACATTATGTATTGCAATATGATCCACTAATAAAAGAATCTGTCTTTCATTGATATTGAGAATAGCCATCTATAAACTTTGCTTTGCTACATAGAGCAACCCAGAATGCAGTGGAATTTCTGTTTTGAAATGTCATTTCTGACAGTTATTAAAACTGTCAATAAGTGCATCTATGTTCTTGACTGGTAGGGCTGAAAATTCGTAAAATAAGAGACAATGTTGGTCTGAACGACCATGCAAAATATGAGTTTGATTGATCAGATTAATCGAAGACCATTTGATAGGTCAAATGGTGGTGTGGCTATAGGCCGTTTTAAATTAAGTATACAAATGTCAGTAAAATGTCTATTACTCTTGAAGCTCATTACAGATTTGTAAAAAATCACTTATAATGCTGGTACACATGACCTTGCAAAAATTGGTGATGATCGGTCAAACTATTGCAGTTATATACACAGAGTTTCCTTCATCCCCAATGCCAAGCTAACTATAACTACACATCAAGTTTCCGATGCAACCAATAGAGCGAACTTGCTGAAAATCATTTTGACCATAACGAGAATAGTAATTTAAGTTGTGTGAAAAAATTGGCCTGATCCATTACTTCGTTTGGCAGGAGACGCCAAATTCACAAATACACACACAAAAAAACAGAGATTCGAGCCATAAGTTTCAAGTGGAGACGCTCGCTACGCTCGCTTGATAATGTTGATGATTTTAACAGTTTACAGTCTACAAATTGTCATTAATTATCTTATCGTGCATTAAACTATCTGAATATTGTTCAGTCTTCATTAACTTCTTACTAGGAAAACGCTCGGTGTAACGCGTTGATGAGCGAGCACCGACACGCACGACATCGTTAATCAAGCACGATCCATTCAATCAAAGATAACTAACTATACATCATTTATTACCAATTTTCCTTGCAACTTTTCATAAACACTCTGGATCAATTAAATAACAGATTATTGTACTGATATTTTTCCATCAATCTCTTTGGACAGATATTCAAGCACTTAAAACAGAAATAAGTCTGTAAATTCTTGACCGATTGGGCTGGAAATGTGTAAAATATTATGCTATCTAGTCAAAACGTTCCCAGTAAACACCCAAAGTGCTGCCAGCATGCTGCCGGTACCGGCCAATTGCTCTGACCAGTACTGGCCCGGTACCGGCCAAAAGCCGTGGCCGGTACCGGCCCAGTAAAAATGTGTCGCTTTGGCCAGAACGTTGCCTGTACCGGCTGGCCAGCACTCAGCCATCACCTTGCCCGAGTCCTGGCCTTCACGCAGCCAGAAAGTAGCCAGCATTGTGTCGTATGGCCAGCACCTTGCCTGCATCGCGCCTTGACGACACCAGACTTTGGCCAGAACCTAGCCTGAACGAAGCCAGCGTGGGGCCCGAACCCGACCTGAACACATTTCCACTATTATCCACCAGGGGCCACCAGGCACCAAATAAACGGTTATTTTGAATTCAAATATTAAAAGTAAAACTAAAATGTGTGATAACTAAGCGAGTTTTTATCGTAATTAAATTCTGACGACATATTTCCAGTCATTATCACAATGTTGATTTGATTCTGAAATTAAACGCAAATCGATTAGTTATGACAGGACGTGGAATCGAACTCGGAACAGCGACAAGCAAGCAGGATAGAAGGCAGACGCTTTACCCACACGACCACGGCGACAGCTGAGGGTTTAGAGCGCAGAGTGTCTAATAGTGACAGAGGGATGATTGGACTCAAATGTATCAGGAAACTGGAAATATTTGTACCACTACAGATACATTATTATACGTGTTCTTGTTAATTTGTAAATGCACACGGAAAAATCAATTCATTACCTGCGACGGCACGTGCGTATTTGTGCTTGAAATATCCAATCCATTAGTATCATTTGATATGTAAAATCTGAATTCGAATGAAAAACACATTTTTTTCTATTTTGAGATTAATAATTAAATAACGAATAAGATTTAGAAGGAAAAAATTATTGTAGCGGATCTGCTGTCGTTAAGAACATACGCGAGAATGCGGATTTAATTATATTATTTTGATTTTAAAAATAACTGTCGATAAAAAAACAATCCGCTTGCTAGAGGCTATAACCGTATAGGTGCGCAAGCACAATGCAAGCTACTTGCTGCCGGCCGCGTTCTGGCCAGCCAGTACTGGCCCAGTGCTGGCTGGCCTGCATGTGGCCGCATGCTGGCCAGCCGGTACCGGCCCAGTGCTGGCTGGCCTGCATGTGGCCGCATGCTGGCCAGCCGGTACCGGCCCAGTGCTGGCTGGCCTGCATGTGGCCGCGTGCAGGCCAGCCAGCACTGGGCCAGTACCGGCTTCATCGATGTTGGCCAGCATGTCTTTGAATGCACCATCTTGTTCGGTGCCAGCACCTTGCCAAAGTGGCCGGTACTGGCCCATCACCGTGCCTTCATCTAGCCAGCATGATGTGTTTACTGGGGTTGTTTTCATAACTGTGAAACACAATCCATATCGTAAAATAAATTATTTTAGATAAGGTTTACCTATACCTATGTATATGAAATACCTACATTACATTTTGACTACATTATGTATTGCAAGTTGATTCACTAAGAAAAGAATCTGTCTTACATTGATATTGAGAAAAGCCATCTATAAACTTTGCTTTGCTACATAGAGCAACCCAGAATGCAGTGGAATTTCTGTTTTGAAATGTCATTTCTGACAGTTATTGAAACTGTAAATAAGTGCATCTATGTTCTTGACTGGTAGGGCTGAAAATTCGTAAAATAAGAGACAATGTTGGTCTGAACGACCATGCAAAATATGAGTTTGATTGATCAGATTAATCGAAGACCATTTGATAGGTCAAATGGTGGTGTGGCTATGGGCCGTTTTAAATTAAGTATACAAATGTCAGTAAAATGTCTATTACTCTTGAAGCTCATTACAGATTTGTAAAAAATCACTTATTATGCTGGTAGACATGACCTTGCAAAATTTGGTGATGATCGGTCAAACTATTGCAGTTATATACACAGAGTTTCCTTCATCCTTCAAGAAGTTTCTTGAAGGATGTTTCCTTCAATGGATGTTTCCTTCTTTGTTGAAGGAAGTTTCTTGAGTTTCCTTCAAGAAGGCCGTGACTTTTAGGTGACTGCAGTCAATTCCATTTTCTCTACTGTATTATGCATTTTCACTAGTAATTCTACTCTTGAATAATAATTTTGTGGTATAATTGGAGAGGGGAGAAAGAGAAGTCTTCAGACATCCTGAAACTGCAAGTATTTAGCGTTTTTGTGCTGAAATATTGACAATTATTTGAGTGCTTGGGAGAGTCATTGCTAATTTATAAAAACAATTGGTCTGTTTAACATCATTCATGGCTCCAAAGCGAAGCAAATGCGGAAAGAATATTATGCTTGAAGAAAGAAACAAGGCCAGTGGTTCACAAAATGATCAAAATGTAAGTTCTGATCACAATGTAGTTATTACAGACAATGATGAAGGAAACTTGGACAGTGAAGATGAGTTGGCAATAGACGAAGATTGTAATGTCGATAGCCAATCTGTCAAGAAGCAACAAAAGATGAAGAAGAGAGACAAGTATTGTGGTAAATGCAAGGGCATAGTTCAGACTGATTTTGTTAATTGTGATGGCTGCTGTGGACTCTGTTTTCACAAGAAATGTAGTAAACTATCAGATGTTGACTTCAAAGCTATTGGACGTAATAAGAATGTTCTCTGGGTTTGCGACGACTGCATTGACAGCGTTAAAGTCAAGTTGTCTGTGGGTTCATCTCTGGACTTGATTGAGGAATTGAGGGAAATAAGAGGTGATGTAGCTGGCATCAAGAGAGAAATGACTAAGCTAAGAAATGGAGGATTGGAAGTTAAATCAAACGAGTCTCCTACTTGTGCTCCCAGTAAAGTCTCTTATGCTGACATTATTTATCATAAGCCTTATACTAAGCATATTCTCATTAAACCCAAAGTGTCAGGACAAGTAAGTGCAACTACAAAGCAAGTAATTAAGGAAAAAATCGATCCAGTGGAAATGGCGATCGGATTGTCTGGAGTGAAGTTGGCGCGAGATGGAGGAGTATTGCTGAGTTGTGACGACGAAGAATCATTTGAAAAGTGTCGCGGTGGGCTGGAGAAAGAAATGGGGGAAGAATATAGCGTGACTCTACCGAAAGGAAGACATCCAAGAATGAAAGTTCTGGGCATAAACGAGGAAGATGAAGACAATGAAACACTGGAACGAGCCCTGATGGTGCAGAATGGCTTCTCTGAAGAATCTGGTCACATCAAAGTAGTATATAAGAAAGTTACAGAGTCAAAACGAATAGTGATTTTAGTTATAGAAGTTAGTTCTAAAATCAGGGAGCATCTCATGAAACAAGAAAGAATTAGGGTAGGTTGGAATATTTTATCGGTAATAGATTACATTTACATACCTAAATGTTTCAAATGTGCTCAGTATGGGCATTATAGCAAGGTATGTAAGAATACATTGGTTTGTTCTTACTGTGCTAAGGAAGGACATGAGTCATTTGAATGTCGAGAGGAAACACATAGCTGTGTAAATTGTCTATTGGCGAATGATAGGTATGGCACCAGGTTAAATGCATCACATGCAGTTGGAAGTAAAGATTGTGAATGTCTCAATCGATTGATAAGAAATCGAAGATCCAAGATATGCTATGAGGGTGAGAGGTAGCAATCACTCTTCCAGATTGTTAAAAAAGTTATGTATCTAAATGTACAAGGATTAACAGGAAATATGGACAAGGTGCATAACTGGGTAGTTAGGGAGAAGCCACTAGTATTATGTTTGTCAGAAACTCACATTACACAAAATATTGGGGAAGGAGAAATTTGCATTAATGGTTACACTATTGAATCATGTGATTCCAAAAGTAGACACACGGGTGGAGTGCTGATGTATATAAGAAATGAGATTCCATACAGTGTAATAGATAACTATGTATTGAGCAAGAACGTTTGGTTGCTAAGTGTTAAAATAGGAGACACGGTAATTGCAGTACTTTACCATTCCCCAAATTCATCTCACAGGGAATTTCTGGATTATCTGACTGATTGGGTTGATCAGATATTAGCTGATAATAGAAACATGAAAGTTGTTTTAGTAGGAGATTTTAATATCAATGTGGAACAGGTATCAACTTACAGTGCAAGGATTAAGAGTATTATAGAGTATGGAGGAATGAGGCAGATAATTAGACAACCAACTAGAGTTACGAAAGACAGTAAGAGTATCATTGATCTTGTCATTACTAACAGTAAAATGATATCAGCAAAAGTAAGATCCCGGCCTAACATATCAGATCATCAAATTATCGAAATATTGATAGAACGAGAGGCAGGGTTGAACTGTGAGGAGCTTCTCATGACAGAAAGATTGATACGGCGACGTATAACTAAACAGGATTTCACAATCATAAATGATCATCTGTTTGAAATGGACTGGAAGTGTGAGGAGGTCGATATTAATACTGTTGCAGACTGTTTTGTAAGTAATATTGTTTTAAGTGTTGATAGAGTTGCTCCAAAGAGAGTTGTAAAGATTAATAATCATCTAAGACCTAAACCGTGGTTTACTGATCAAGTTAGACTATTTCAGAAGTTAAGGGATGATTCATACGTGAAAGCACAATTAGACAACAGTGATGGAAATTGGACGGCATATAAAAATAATCGTAATCAGTTTGTGTCGATCTTAAGAAAAGAAAAACGTTCATATTTTGAAAACAAGTTAGATATTGTGTGTAATGATTCGAGAGAATTATGGAAGACCTTAAAGAAAGTTACTAATGAAATTAAGGTGGTGAATAAACAAACTGGTACTATAACTTTTCCAACTTCGGTATTAGGAAATGAGGAAAACATAGCTACGAAGTTTAATAATTATTTCATTGACAGCATTAAAAGTATAGCAAGTAGTATCAAGGCACCAAACAGTGCAGTTTTAGACATTACAAGTGTGAGTGATGAAAGTGAACTAAAATGTTTTAAAACAATTGATATTTGGATGCTAAAAAAGATCGTTTTTAAGTTAACTAACAAGTCAGGAACTAAAGAAGGTATAACTACTGAGATTCTTAAAAACACTTTTAGTAGCTGTGGGCATGCATTGTTGAATGTAATAAATATGTCATTAACACAGGGTGTTGTTCCACTTAAATGGCTGAGGGCTGAGGTAATACCTATACCGAAAGTTGGAAAAGCCAAAGTTCCAGATGAATTTCGACCAATCAATATGCTACCTACATATGAAAAGGTTTTAGAGAAGGTGGTATACTCACAGTTGTTACAATATTTAACTGAGAGAAATGTGTTACACCAAAATCAGTCAGGATTTAGAAATAACCATTCTTGTGAAACTACGTTACAGCTTGTTCTGGAAAATTGGCTTAATGAGTTGGATAACAATAGGGTTGTTGTTGCAGTCTTCTTAGATTTTAGGAGGGCATTTGAAACAATAGACAGAACATTGCTCTTAGAAAAATTGTGGAAATATGGTGTACGAGGTGTAGCTCATCAATGGTTTAAAAGCTATCTCAGCAATCGAAATCAGATTACTTTTTATGACAATGAAATATCTAGTGAACGTATTAACAACTTAGGGGTACCCCAGGGGTCGGTGCTGGGACCACTACTTTTCATACTGTATATTAACGACATTTTTAGTGTAAGTAGTTCAGTATCTATTAATCTTTTTGCTGATGACACTTTAATATCATATTCTGGAATAAATTTGAACGACATTAATGAACAAATTAACTTAGTATTAAGCAAGATATTAGATTGGCTGAGAGGAAATAAGCTAAAGTTAAATCCCACAAAATCTAAATGTATGTATTTCACTTCATCAAATATAGTCAAAGAGAGAATGTTAAGGTCACAACATAACATTCCATTAATTGTTATAGATGAAGAAACGATTGAAGTTGTTAAAGAGTTCAAATATTTAGGGGTTATTTTAGATGAACATTTGAAAATGATGAAAAATATTGAATACCTGTCCAAAAAAATCAGTAAAAAAATAGGGTTTCTGTCTCGAGTAAAACGCTACCTCTCACCTTGTGTAACACTAAAGATATATCAAGCCATTATATTGCCCCACATTGATTATTGTAGCACACTTATGTGGGGAATAGATAATTTGGCATTAAACAAGTTACAAAAATTACAGAATAGGGCATTGAAATTAGTATTGAATTGTGATAGATTTACAGCAACTAAAACCATTTTAGATAGTTTAAATATGATGTCCATTAAACAAAGAATTTCATTAAATGTACTTGTTTTTATACATAAGGTTGTTAAAGGTTTAATGCCAGGTTATCTTTTAGAATATATGAACGATGTTGTTCACAGTGTTTTATATAATACTAGGTCATCAAATAACATATCAATATCTAGAAAAAACAAGTCAAGGACACAAAAATCTGTATTTTATAGTGGTATTCAACTTTATAATAGATTAGGTAGAAACGTAAAAGAAGAAGAAAATATTGAAATGTTTAAAATGTTATGTACTTCATTTGTTTATAATGAATTTCCTGTTTTGTAAATGTATATTGTAATGAAAAATAGCTTTCAAGCTAAATGAATAAATAAATAAAAAAAATAAATAAATCCCCATTGCCAAGCTAACTATAACTACACATGAAGTTTCCGATGCAACCAATGGAGCGAACTTGCTGAAAATCATTTTGACCATAACGAGAATAGTAATTTAAGTTGTGTGAAAAAATTGGCCTGATCCATTACTTCGTTTGGCAGGAGACGCCAAATGCACAAATACACACAAAAACAGAGATTCGAGCCATAAGTTTCAAGTGGAGACGCTCGCTACGCTCGCTTGAAAAGAGAGTAAAAATTGATAAAGTATTATGTAATAAACCCAAGTTAGAAAAACGGTATTCGAAAGAAACGGATTGGCTGAAAAAGGTTTGATAGCATCATCCGATAAAGTCTATGCTAACTCGTCATCAAATCAGGATCCTTTACCAGCTGGCCTGAACCTGACCAGCAGCCAATCCGTTTCGCTCAAATACCGTGATGTGTTGAGTGTATCTACCACCTTGATGAACCTGATGAAATTTTACAACTGTTTTCCAAGGTTGGAGCAGCAACTGTCACACATCACGTTAATTCACACTCAATAGAAAGGTTCGCTTATTAACGCGTTACACAGAGCGGTTTTCCGGCTCCTGTTTACAAATGTCGTTTTTTCTGCCGTTAATTCTTTTTTCTTGTGGAAAGTGTCAATAAGTTTGCTCAAAGAAATTTGTACGAAGACTGTAATAAAGAACAGAAACTCAGTTGAATACAGGTAAGTAGTACACTAATATATGCGATTAAATCTTAATTGGATTTCGTTTCTGAGCTTGGCTTGGAATTGTTATATTAAATATTAAAATAATTTGAAAAAAAATATATAACTCTTCACTAGGTTTAAGCGGTCCAGTTTGCAATGCAGTATTGAAAAACTAGCCCCTAGTTCTTAAATTCATTGGAAAGTGATTCAATTGGAAATAGAATGTACTTATGATTGCAATAATTACAAATTAATATGACACCAGAATCTGCTAGTGTCACTTTATTATTACAGGTCACCACAGTCTACAGTCTACAGTCTACAGTCTACAGTCTACAGTCTACAGTCTACAGTCCATGAAACTTGAAGAACAGAATCCTGCTTCTTCAAAATATTGCAATGATCATACCTACTTTCCACAGACGTTCAAGTTATATTAACCTATTGCCTAGTATAATGAATAATGATAAGTGAATGCCCAGATAGAGTTAGATATTAATGTAGTTGTTATAACATCAAATTGTCTCAATCATTCAGAACAAAGTGTCAGTTACACAGTAAGGGGCCATTAGTTTATTCTTCAGTTTAGTAAACTCCACTTCAGGAAATGGGGTGTATTACCATTATACTGCGGAATAGCTTAAACAAACTGCGGTCAAAGTCGCCTGAGATTAGTGTAAACTGAGGAAATAAGCTACGGAATTAAATTGCAGTATAGAATGGTAATACACCGAGTTTTCTGAAGTGGGGTTTAACCTTACTGTAGCTTTAAGCTATTGGTAATACCAGCCCTAAGTGACAGATAGCTATCAGCTGGATTTACACACATGAAGTCATAACCAATGATCTGCACACAGAGAAGTCAACTGCCACTTTGTACACGATGATCGAAATAATCTCTAAATAATACTGAATAGTTGGTCAAATCAAGATACTTCCATACTTTACAGACTGTTCACTAATGCAATTAATCCATAAATAATACTATAATTTAGACGACCTTCGATGATATAAATCTGTATACGTCAAATCTGTCGGATTGTCGTTTCTTGTTTGGCAAATGGAATGCTTTCTGTGTAGATGACTGTGAATATAGGAAGTATCTTCATTTGATCAGCCTCTCTCTCTGTGTAGCACGGCTGTGTAGTAAGAATGAGATGATTTTAACGGCCATGTTTCTGTTGTCCACAGAGTTGAAACAAACTCCGAGATAGAAGCGACAAAATATGCAATCCAAATAAACACAATTCACACAAGTACAAGAGAGAAGCAAGCATTTCACGTAAGTGTCAATGTAAGACAATCATACGATAAATTGACGTAGTAAGCTTGAATATTATAATAGAAACAAAATAAAATGGGCCAACCTATTCACACACATAGGCATGAACGAAAATGTTAGACACACTGAGGAACCCTGCCTAAACCAATGTATAGGTCTTAACTTAATTTTCTCATAAATATGAACTTCACCAATGAATTTATTATGGTTTGAAGCATTTTCGACATGAAATTGAGTTATTGTCCTTTTAGCAGAACTCGTCAGTGCCTAAGTAGGTGCATAAACATTCAAATGGGTCACTGAAATACTGTAATTACCCTCGTATTTGAAAGAAATTAATGACATTGAAAGACTTACATAATATGGAAATACATTCACATATGTTTTCAGTGAAAATAAATAATTTCATTCAACACTCAACAGGTAAACAAATGCTGAACGGTTATAACATACAACTAGAGCAGAAGCTAACCAGTTAATAAACTGGCAGTAAGTACTATACATGTATTATATATATTCCGTTTATTAGTTAAAACTAGTTAATTAGTTTGGTAGTTTGGTAGTTTACTTAGTTTTTTATTTTTATATAAACACATCCGTTATAATGCTATCTTTTGTCAGCGAAGATAGAAGACCCAAGATAGCTGGACTTCAAGAGTGAAGCAAATAAAGCAAAGCTTTATCTACCAGTGATGAAACTGGCAGTAAGTATTATAAATGTACTATAATATATCTTCCGTTTATTAGTTAAAACTAGTTAATTTGTTAGTTAGTTTGGTAGTTTAGTTAGTTTTTTATTTTTATTTAAACACATCCGTTATAAGGCTATCTTTTGTCAGCGAAGATAGAAGACCCAAGATAGCTGGACTTCAAGAGTGAAGCAAATAAAGCTAAGCTTTATCTACCAGTGATGAAACTGGCAGTAAGTATTATAAATGTACTATAATATATCTTCCGTTTATTAGTTAAAACTAGTTAATTTGTTAGTAAGTTTGGTAGTTTAGTTAGTTTTTATTTTTATTTAAACACATCCGTTATAAGGCTATCTTTTGTCAGCGAAGATAGAAAACCCAAGATAGCTGGACTTCAAGAGTGAAGCAAATAAAGCAAAGCTTTATCTACCAGTGATGAAACTGGCAGTAAGTATTATAAATGTAGTATAATATATCTTCCGTTTATTAGTTAAAACTAGTTAATTTGTTAGTTAGTTTGGTAGTTTAGTTAGTTTTTTATTTTTATTTAAACACATCCGTTATAAGGCTATCTTTTGTCAGCGAAGATAGAAGACCCAAGATAGCTGGACTTCAAGAGTGAAGCAAATAAAGCAAGGCTTTATCTACCAGTGAAGAAACTGGCAGTAAGTAGTATAAATGTACTATTATTATATATCTTCCGTTTATTAGTTAAAACTAGTTAGTTAGTTAGTTAGTTATAGTTAGTTAGTTTGGTATTTTAGTAACTGCTATTTTACTATACTGCACGCACACACACCATAATTGAGATATGGTTATTCCAACATAGTTTTGAAGTGTCTTACTTAATATCCTATTCTAACATAAACATGAATCAAGTCAACACTAAAATACACTACCCTGTTCGTCGAGACCCATATTCGACACTTGTATACGAAGTACATGAAACACATCGTGACCTAATCACATTATTAGACATTCTCTCAAGAAACAAAGCAAACAAGTACTTATTGAATGTTCATGTCGTAATGAAGCACGATGACCGTCAAGCTGTCCCTCTGGCTCTACTCTTGTGCTTGATTTGCCAGCATTATGGCTTGGCTACTGACGTTATCTCGCCGCTGTGCACTTGCTGGAGCACATGTGTCACAGGTATTGTATTCACGCGCACTGACATGTCACTCACATTCATCACTGAATATTGTTCGTCGCACTTGGACGTCACCCCCTCTACGTCACGCTCGGACGTCACCACCTCTACGTCACGCTCAGGCGTCACCACCTCTACGTCGCGTTCAGGCGTCACCACCTCTACGTCATACTCGGACGTCACCACCTCTACGTCGCACTCGGGCGTCACCACGTCTGCGTCGCACTCAGGCGTCACCACCTCTACGTCGCACTCGGACGTCACCACCTCTACGTCGCACTTGGACGTCACCACCTCTACGTCGCGTTCAGGCGTCACCACCTCTACGTCGCGTTCAGGCGTCACCACCTCACGAAGCACTCACACGTCACCACCTCTACGTCCCGTTCACACGTCACCACCTCTACGTCGCGTTCAGGCGTCACCACCTCTACGTCGCGTTCAGGCGTCACCACCTCTACGTCGCGTTCAGGCGTCACCACCTCTACGTCGCACTCAGGCGTCACCACCTCTACGTCGCGTTCAGGCGTCACCACCTCTACGTCGCGTTCAGGCGTCACCACCTCTACGTCGCGTTCAGGCGTCACCACCTCTACGTCGCGTTCAGGCGTCACCACCTCTGCGTCGCGTTCAGGCGTCACCACCTCACGAAGCACTCACACGTCACCACCTCTACGTCCCGTTCACACGTCACCACCTCTACGTCGCGTTCAGGCGTCACCACCTCTACGTCGCGTTCAGGCGTCACCACCTCTGCGTCGCGTTCAGGCTACACCACCTCACGAAGCACTCACACGTCACCACCTCTACGTCCCGTTCACACGTCACCACCTCTACGTCGCACTCAGGCGTCACCACCTCTACGTCGCGTTCAGGCGTCACCACCTCTACGTGTGAACCGAGCGTCGTCCCGCGTTGTCGTCGTCGTCGTCTTCTGCTGACGATGCGCTACAACGTCGTCCAAGCGTTGCAGCTTCCGAATGACATCCTCCATAAAGAGATTGTCATGCATGGCAATGTTTGCTGGTAGCAATCTCACAATCCTGTTGATCACGAGTCACAACACGAAGACAACATTGCCGGATGATTTTCTTTATTGTACGTGTCGGCGTACGTGTTGTACGTGGCTTGCATAAGACGTTCCTGCCGCTCGTCCGACCAGAACATGTTCACGAGGACCTGCGGAACGCATCGTAGTCATCGTCCCAGCACTCCCGTACCGAGTATCTCCAGTCGACGACGAAGTCCACATACTCGTCGTCAGACCAATCGAATCGATTCCATCCGATGTATAAGAACTCCATCGGCTGGACGGTGCCGTTGTCCGCGAACCTCGGCAGCGGCACCCGCGGCAATTGCATCGCCGCCAGCGTCAAAAGCTCTCACCATCACGAGGTAAACTTTTGAAAATCACCCATTATTATTATTATTGTAATATATAAACTACAGAAACTACATTCCATCCACAGCAAATGTATGCAAACAGTTTGATCGCATTGTAAAAACTAATAATCACCCCATGACGATGGAAGAATGGAACATATCAAGATGCAGCTAGAGAGATGATGATACAGAGCCACCGGAGGATGACATCTCATCAGTGCTTCTATCTCAGGTAAGCAATGATCATGATGTGGCTTGTTGGCTGAATGATTGAATGATTGAGATATTTCATCCAGGTTATAATGAGTCAATAGCGTGATTCCTTTTCCTCTGTGATAAAAATGGACACGATAATCTTTTAGAATAGTAACCTTTATGTATTATGCCAATCACTTAGTCAATTCACATAGTCCTGATATCTGCTATCCGAAAATGTATAATAGTTGTAACATTTACATAGCTTAATAGGTAGAGTTTCTGGGCATTCACTTATTTTGTAAAAGATGCTTTGATTTTGTTACTCTGTGATTTGTGTGTTTTTTCCAACAGATTTAACTTGACTTTCGTGTCTATCTTATATTCTAATTTAAATATACATGGAAGATTTCCAGAATGTCTTACCTAATTATTAATAATGTTGTTTTTATTTATGATGCACACAAAGTGCGGTATTCATTCATGCGGTTGAAGACATCCTGGCTATCTATAGATTGAATAAAAATTTGAAGACAATTTATGTATACATTCTAGCATCAATATTAATAAATATAGGTAGCTATCTAACTTTTACAAGCAAAGTTTCATGACAATCATATGATTGAGTGAAAATAAGAGTTTGTTATGTGTAATTGTATGGGTGACTCGTGAGGTTTAGTCGTGAGTGTGCACCTGTGAAAATATCGTGAAATCTTTGCACTTACCTTCTGCTAGAATGTGCAAAGTTTTCAATCTCGAGTGAATCCTGTCACGCGGAATAAATCAAGTCCCGAATATTTTCCAATCAAAACAAATTAATATGTGAAAGAGATTTCAAGATTCTTCCAGTTGCAATGTGAGCAGATAATTATTTTAGTGAAAATTCTACCTATTTAATGTCAAATTTTACCAATTTCTCACTTGTGTCTGGGCTAGTCTCACTATTCATGATGAGAAATTGTTCAAATTCCACATAATATGAATAGAATTTGTGTTTTGTATCATATTCAAGAAAAAGTGATAATTGTAAACTATTTTTCAAGCTATCACTTCAAAGGTTCAGTTTTTCTTTTAGTTTAACATTGGTACCTCTACAGAAAAAGGCATGCTGATATTTACCAAAGACTTTAGTCTTTAATAGCTTTCCCACATATAGATTCCTTTCAATCAGTATTATTATGTAACGTTATCAGTTGCATGCAAATATTTTATTCTAGAAGCATATTGTTGTACTGTGCCTATGAAGTTTGGTGAGTATACCTAGCTTCACTTGGTTGATCCTATACAAGCAACTTATGAAAACATTCACGAAATTTTAAACATAAACATATCTGAGAAAAGTTCAGTGGTTCACTGTGCCCCATGGCCCACTGTGCCCCAAGGCCCACTTTGCCCCAGTCTCCCCTACCTACTTATCTTCTTATCTACATTTCTCCGGGCAACCGCTTCTTTGATTGGGATTTGAAACTATGTTGTCGATGATAATGGGCAAAAGTGCGACGACTCAAGTGCGACTTTGCATCAAAGTCACATTTTCCGGTGTGACTCCTGGCAATCTATGGATGCTTTTGCAATGCGGTTTTAAAAAGATATGAGCACATTCTGTTTTCGGCGGTGCAAAGTAAATTCATTATTTTTTTTCGTCATAAAGTATGAGAATAATGTGTTTAATGATCATGAAATATTCATAGCAGTCTTCTGCACAAGCTAATATAATAAGTTTCATACTTAATTATTGCACACATTTGGAAACATGCATTAAGCGATAAAACACAGTTTTGGGCACATTGGGCCACTGTGCGATTACCAACCCCATTTTAAAACTAGGACTTCCAAATTTTGTGTGCTCTTTGTCAAATCATTATGCTAATGGTTGATAGTAACCATGTTTTTATTGATAAAACCGTTCACTTGGAAGGCAACAAAATTGTGTTAAAAAGGTGTGACAGCATCAGCTGACGGTGAGTAATTTTTAACATATATTTTAACTGAATGTAATCGCTAGTCTGTTCGGCTGATGACACAGATACACAACTTAACTCTGTACAATACTTCATTGCAATCCATTGTGATTTGTAGTAGATTCAACTGAAGTCCCACATAGTGTTTGGCAAGAGAGAGAAAACGAAGTAAAGTACTTTCCTACGAGCCATCTTTGTCCTCAGCGGAGCAGATATACTATATTTATTGTGGCTTTTTCTCATGGAGCCTTCAAACTACTGCAAAAAGTCGTTACGACGGCACTGCCAAAGTGTCCTTTTAACAAATTGTATACACAGAAAGTAGTAGCTTTATTAAAATACCTTTTGTATCACTCTTGTTTAATGTACTAATACATTTTTTTTATAATTATTCAATAAAGCCCCATTTATACACGGTAAAATTTCCTATAAAATATTTTATAAAATCTTTTCTTTTAAGAAATGTTACCTTTTAAACAAGACTATTTGATGGTAAAATGTTCTGTCAATGGGTTTTGTAAAACCTTTTATCATAAAAAGCGCGTTCTATTTCTGTAAAAATTTTATAAAAGGTTTGACAAAGGATTTTCTAAAAGATTTTCTAAAAGATTTTCTAGGAAATTTTACAGTGTTAATGGGGCTAAGAACTGAATAAACTAGAAGGAAAATAGTGTGCCCTATTTATAGGAATAAAAATTTCTGTCATCTTCAAAAATCATCCAGAAAGCGTAAACCAATTTCTATGCCAGCATTTACATGAGGTAAATATACAATGTTTTCAATTGATCTAGAATCTTAATGCTCATGATTTATTTTGAGTTTACTGCGTTGATTAAGTAAGTTAGATTCAAGCTTGAATATTATATATCGTGTTCTTCTTCAATTGGCTTCTCTTTCCGATTCAAAGCCCTTCAATCTAACCACGATAGGAAATACTCAAGGACTTTTGTGCTCTACAGCCACACATTCCACTTAAAAGAGCATAAAATGACATGACAAGGTTATTTAATTCTGTTTAAGACGAACAGTTCTGTATGTTTGATTGTAGAACACTCTAAAGAGGTGGAAGATGTACGCAGTGTTAACAGTAGCTATGACAGCCATTGCTCGTGGATAATCACAGGCAAAGTAAAACAACTGCAGGTTGTGGAAGAAGACGACTGCAAATTGCACCTGAAAATGGAAGCAAACTTCATAAATATTAATCGAACTACCATGGCTCCATCATACAAATTTAAATGTAAAACAGTAGCATTCTGTGACTTTATTAAAATATCTAGTAAATCTAGAGAGACCCGTCATGTAAAACGTGACCAATGCGCACCAGTGGATGCACGCGACGGCGTTCCCCACAGACAGACACTCATACAGACAGACAGACAGACTGACACTCATACAGACAGACAGACAGACAGACAGGCAGACAGACAGGCAGACAGACAGACAGACAGACAGACAGACTGACAGACAGACAGACAGACAGACAGACAGACAGACAGACAGGCAGACAGACAGGCAGAAAGACAGACAGACAGACAGACAGACAGACAGACAGACAGACACTCATACAGACAGACAGACAGACAGACAGACAGACAGACAGACAGACAGACAGGCAGACAGACAGACAGACAGACAGACAGACAGACAGACAGACAGACAGACAGACAGACTGACTGACACTCATACAGACAGACAGACAGACAGACAGACAGACAGGCAGAACTGTGTAAGCATAATATTATATTTGTATCTATGTAGTAATTTATTAACAGGCATTCTCTACCCCAGAGGTAGAAGGCCCTATATCCATATTATCAATGTTTCTAACCTTCATAAAATCTTATTTGTAATAGTGACACCAGTCATATTGAAATATAATACTTTAATATAACTATTTAGTGACTTCAGTCAAACTGCAATTGAGAGTTTTATTACGTGATACCAAAAGTGTGCGATGAAATGGACATCTGGCCTTTCGCCTCTGACGTTCAGCATTTATACTCTAGGTCAGTGGTACTCAACCTGTATACGAAGATACGAAGACTAATTTTTGTGGCCCCCCCAGTTGATGTTTCAAATACATACTTAAATATACATTTACATAGTACTTAAATACATTCAAATACGTACTGTGAAAATAATATTTATAAAAATTATGATGTATCTTTTCATTTGAGAGAAATTTGAGAGTTGTCATGTTATTATCCACGCAACAGGCTGAAAATGCGACGAAAGCTAAATGTCATTTCATAGTTGTTGCAACAAAAATAAAACCTTTTACCAATTCCATTTTTTTTACCACTTTTTTTACAAAAAAATTGTTAAAGAGTGTATTGTTTTGGTGTGTTAAACTGTTAAACATTGTTCGATTCGTTTCCTAATAAACAAGACACTGAAATGAAGCAGGCACGTAGGAAGCAGACTGCAGGGTGCTAGCTGACCGACCCCTAACCCCTTCCGGGTGTCGCAATCCTTCTCCCCCCTCCCCCCCCCCCCCCATGATATGAGTAGTTTCTACGCGCCTGGAATAAACCTACATGAACACGTGAGCATTATTGTACTTTTTTAAAAAGTGCGGCCCGCCAACCAAAGCAAATTTGTATTATTGACCCGCAAGTCAAAAAAGGTTGAGTACCACTGCTCTAGGTATAAAAATGAAAATCTATTTGAATGAAACTATTGTTTAAGTTCTATTACCAGTTGCAGCGTGGTGAGGTATTTCTTCCACCACAGATACTTGTGGTACTGCGGTCCCAAAGCAGCCATCAGGTAATATCCGTACATGATGACATGGACGAAAGAGTTGAGAGGAATCACGAGCGTGGAGTGGCCGCCTGGAATCATTGTTCAGTGTTATTGCCATGGCAACAGTCCTAATCAACACTTTAAATGATAAAGTAGTTTAACTACTAGTTTTAACTTAAAAGAGCATTGAAAATCCGAATCATAGTGAAATAGTACATGTACTGTACGTATTATTCATTTGTAATACGTTCAATCACAATCATTATCTTCGCTTTTAGAATAAAGTCCGTCCCACCCTAACGAGTCGGTCTATATTTAAAAGTACATTTCCAATATTGTTAGGGTCAGTTTTTCATTGCCTTGCTAACTTATTGCCATTAGAAAGAATGAAAATAATTGTTTTGCTGAAATACTCCACTGCCACGTTACGGTGGGAGTGTGACGGACTATAGTTGCAGAACAGTGCGTCGTTAAGCACCAGTATATAATAGATAAATTTAAAATTTAAATAAATAAATATAAATAAATAAATATCTCCTGATAGGCTGAAAAATGAAAACGGTCTTCGATAATTCAGATCAAACTCATATTTTGCATGATTATTAAGACCAACATTGTCTCTTATTTTACAAAATTTCATCCCAATCAGTTAAGAACGTATGAACTTATTAAAAATTTTCATATCTGTCAGTAATGAAGTATCAAAATTAATGTTTTCCAGTGCCAGTTGAATGGCATCTGATTTGCTATATTTACCAGGATGCTTAGATATTATTTTCAAGTTTCAATGAAAAGCATATGTTGTGTTGATTGAGTGATCATATTTCAATTCAATATGGATGTATATGTTTTCTGTGCTTGTGTACGCATTTCCGGTTCGAGAATTTGCACGTCCCCGTGCTCGCTCACCAACGCGTTACACTGAGCGTTTTCCTAGTTAGTAATGAAGTGGCTGAGCGGAGTGGCTCGGTCAGACACGGGAAGTAATGTAAGTGTGAGTGTGAGTATGAGTGACAGGATTGTGTCATGGATCATTACCTGGCACGAACTTCGCGGCCAGCCAAGTTACGACAGGCATTAAAGTGTGATGATACAAGTGCAGGAATGAAACCTGATTGTCTTTCTTGCGAAGCACGAAGAATACCTGGAGAGAAACGTAATCACCGACATAATATTTTAATATATCAAGACATGCAAGTGGTAAGTCGATGGTGTACTTACAGTCTCTGATAATTCGATTATTTTACATATGAAATACATCCAGCACGCGCGCGCCATCTGGAAATAAACATTATACTTTATTATTCGCAATCCTCCCCCCCCCCCCCCCCTCCTACCCTCTCACGTCCACATCTTGATTTTAATTCATCTTTTCGTTCAGCGTTATTGCTGAGAGGTTATGAGGAAAGTGGTATTTCAAGTTTCATTACATTAATTTGGCAAAACTGGACAAAAAAATCAAAAATTAATTTTTCAAAACGATGGTTAGGTAGGTAATTTATGCAATTTCTCTATAATTTCAAACGCCATAATTTTTACCCATTGGATTTCAGTATCTGAATACTTGTCATTAAGCTATACATAGCCATATGCATATGCCATATGCCATATGCATATGCATACCTCCTCAACGCCATACATCATTGGCATTGAATTCTTTCAGACAAAACTTTTTATTTCAGAACATCTGAATTTAACTCATAAATTAAAATCAGCATTTGAAAGGTTTTCTTTTTCGATAAATTTGAATTAAATACCACCAAAGTTTACACCAAAGATAGGTGGAATACCCACGTCTCGTTTACTGCAAACATCGAAAGAATATTAAAAAAATCTAAAGAGAATAAAGAGATTATCCTCCATAGTTTTCAAATCATCTCGTTTCGATTTGTATTTGTCTAACGCTAAGGAACTTACTCTCCTTGCTCTGGGATTGTCAGGAGATTCCAGAGGCTGACATCTGAAGCTGTAGTCCCTCAACCATCCACTCTGCAGACTCTGCAAGGAACAACATTCATCACTTTCTGGACTCCATAAGAGAGAAATTTGTTTGGGATTTCTATGGAAGAATTATCTGTTGCTTTTGAGGCTAATAAAATGTACGTTATATTCTTTCAGTATGTATTTATTTAATCAATTGCTAGGACAGAAAATTATATAGTTTGTATATGAATGTTAGTTTTGATTAAAAATCTACTGACGTATTAATTAAAATGTCTGATCTGTATTGATGATTTCGCAATGGTGTATATTTGGTCTGACAACTCTAAATTGTGGCGAGAAGATTTTTGTATCGAAATTTAGTTTCCAGTGCCTTGCTTTTGCCTGCCTGTGGGGCCATTGTCAGCCCCCCTTTCTGTGGAATCATTCCCTGTCCTTCATGACGACAGGCGTTCCTACTTCCCTTCAGTGGCGTGCCGTGACATTTGAAGTGAGGGAAGCAATTTGCCAGGAAAGAAATTTGCCCAGACCCGGAGGGGGGGTCTGGGGGGCTTGCCCCCCAGCTTAGCCCCGCAGGGAATTTTTTAAAATTTGACTAATTTTAGATGGTTAAAAACGATTTTGAAAGTACCTTTTTGGAAGATTACTTGAATTTAAGAAATGGTCAAAGGAGGATTTTCAGACTAATTTTTTATATTTTAATCATTAGTTTTTTGAAGGCAAATACGAGGGCAAATACAGATATACAAAAACTTTGTAGAAATGCGTTAACTGAACTGAGAATCCGAAACTGCAATATTTTGTAGATATTACAAGTTTAGACATTCAACCGCTCTTGAGCACTGTCACCGACCGATCACATGTTCGTTCCAATCGTGTCAACTCGGGAGTAGTTCGGCTGCGTTCGGACTGTGGATGCAACTCTCCGATTTGCTTCCCTTGGCTAGAATACGCCTGCAGAAATAGACGCATTTTACACAGAAATGCTTTGTGTTTAGACCGGCAAATAATGTTATTATCATGGCAAAATAAGTTTTTATTATTGACAATACTTTCAGGTGGCTGCAGATTAACATATTTGATTGTAGGCAAATCACCTAATGCATGCGTAACTCCCGTATATAGAGCGAGGGATTGGAAGCAATTCGAAATGTGAATCCATTGGAGCCGGCCGACTGCCGAGCCGAGGCAAGTGTATGCGTGCGCACGCGCCTTGCCCACCTCCTGTCTTAGAAACCGCGTTTACTTTGAAATCAGAGCGAAAGTGGTGACATTTGTGTTCGTAATAAGAATTCTATAAGTAGTATTAAGTGATGAATATTTTTGTAAAAAGATTAAATTATTATACATATAATTATTATATTTTAATATTGTTGGAATGGAAAAGGAAGGGGAAGCAATGCTTCCCTTGCTTCCATTGAGTGCACGCCACTGCTTCCCTTGTATACCTAACAAGGAAGTGGAAGGACATTTTCTTTGTCGAAATTTTCATACCTGTGCATCGCGCTACCAACTTCAATCACTAACTTGATCCTGTGAAAAGTGTTGAGTAAGTTTTAGTTACCTCATAAACCAGCCAACTGCTGGCCAAAACATTGAATAAATTGTAAGCAATTAAAATGCTCTTCAATTGGAATGGTTTTCTATGCTTCATAAAATCTGGACCAACTTTCAAGCAGAAGCAAAGATAGACGACGAGAATGGCGATTAATGGAAGAGGCCCGTCGATCAGAAACCAATTCCTAGTGACAGGATCTGGAAATGTAGCAACACTGTTAGTTGAGGTTCATATAGCATAGAGTTCGATCAGTAGGGAAGTAACTTTTATATTATAAAAGATAATTTGTGTTAATATTAAATATAAATAGTATATTTTTAAGGTAAGTTTTTCAATAGTTGCCACGACTAATGACATGCCAATGACATACCATTGGGACACACATGGCATGACCACTTAAGCAGTCAGTTAGTTAACTAGGAAAACGCTCAGTGTAACGCGTTGATGAGCGAGCACAGAACATGCAACATCCCCATAGTAACGATGCACGACACGGCACAAGACGATTTTCTCTGCAATTTTTCAATCTCCATAATACACTGGATGAATAACAGATCCATTGTGTCGTGAAGTCTTACCTACATACCTTCTCCAGAAATCTCTTGTGACATCCCATACTAAACTCGTAAAAATACAATTAATACTTGACTGATTGGGCTTACAATATGTAAAATTTAATATTAAGTTGGTCTTGATCACCATGCAAAATTTGAACTTAATGTGAACATTTTTATTGTCGACCAATCAGAAGACATTATTTAAACTTAAACCAATTAGAGGATCTGGCCTTCGTACTGCATCCGATTTTATGCGCTAGCTCAAAAATGCTTCATTAGCATATTGGCTGCTCTACAGGCCTTGCCTTGGAACAGAAGCTTAAAGAAGGCAGGGATGGACAATTTAGTATACATTTTTCAAGATTATGGAATAAAATGACCTTAAAATGACAAAACTTTGGAAAATAACGACAGATTAGACTGAAAATTAGCAAAAATACCTAAAATGTTGGTACCAATGACCACGCGAAGTTTTAAGTTGATCGGTCAATCTGTTCTAGTTTAAATGTATAAAATCACATGAAAAATGGTTTTAAATTTGAACCAATAGGAGGATTTGGCTGAAACTTTTTATGATTGGGTACAATGTTGGTTGTAATGTTTTTGCTAAATTTCAAATTGATCGAAGCAACCAATCGAAAGATAATTTTTTTAAAATTTGAACCAATCAAGGGAGCCCATTCAAAAACGATCCGAGGGGGCGCATAGAGTACGTTAGTATGTGTACAAAATTTCAGATCGATTGCTTAAGCGGTTTGACCTGGGCTGTGACCACAAAAAAAAAAAAAAAAACACACAGAGAAAGTGCCATAAGAGTACCGTGGTGACGCTCGCTACGCTCGCTCAATAATGACATCATTCGTTACACCGCAAGATGTCAGTTATGTCCCCATTCACCAAGAGAGTTGCTATAACAATGTTGTCACTACTTACGACTGTTTGCTGCCAACAATGCCGTGTAGCTCTGATAAACGTCTGCAGCACCGAAGAAGTTCCCCGTCCAAGTCATGTCAGCACTTACTTCAGTACTGCGAGCAACAATCTGATGAAGCTTCAGTACAAATAGCCTCAGAACAAGGCGAAATCAATATGAATTTGCATGTTGCAAAGAATAATTGAGCCTCCCTCAACAACAATCATCAAAATTAGATTCCAATTTCCATTGTACAGATAATTTTCAGTGATTTATTAAAGTGTGATTGCGTAATGATGGTTGTAAGTATTAGTAAACTGCCTACGCGATCTTATAAAAGGTTTTTATGGTAGGTACCTTCATATCTAGTGGTATTTGGTACGGTGTTAATATTTAATCCACGTAACGGAATTTAAACATCTCATTTGGTTATGGAAATGGAAGATGTACCTCAAGTAATAAAACAAAGCTACTGTGCCTTAGTAAGATTTATTGTAACAAATGATAAACATTTTTTTTTAAATGTAACAAACAAAACACGTGACAGTTTCATAAAATCTATATTTTTTTAAAATTTTATTCGTGTTTTATCAGGGAGTTGCGTGTAAATATCAATATATATCAGTCAATCTCTGAGAGTGAATTTAATTCTCAGACCTTTCTGGGGCCTAAGAATCATTTCCATCATCAACTTCACGTCTTCTCTCCTGTCTAAGGATGTGATTATGAATTTCCTGACAAGAGCTGACAACACTGCTTTTTCTTCCAAGCGCGCGAATCTCTGTCCTGAAACACGATCATTTATCATAAGTGACTTTTTGAAACTATGTAGCATCCTGATTACCAATATAGGGGCCATATTTCAGTACCTTGCTAACTTTTAAACAGACGATTAGGACTAAATTGCCATGGCAACAACTAATGACAATCCTGGAATGGCCGTTTAAAACTTAACTACTGGTTTAGCAGGCCATTGAAAAACGTCGGCCCTTAGGCCGGGTAGGATCAATTCTGGATTAAGTTTATCGATGGTTTAACCAATGAAACAAGTTGGCGCGAATTCCACAGCCAATAAGAATCACTAATTTCAACTGACCATCGATAATTAACTTAATCCAGAGTTGGTCCTACCCGGCCTTAGTATATCTTCTGCAAATTTAATAGATCGATCGCCAAATGGATTCGAGCCCCTGAGTTTGGATTTGTACTGAAAGTGAAAAGTTTTGTAAGTATGAACGACTTCCACTCTTCAAAATGTATTAATTATCTTTGTATTTGCATATCTTACGTTGAAAACATAATTAAAGCTATTCTGAAACCACATACCTTTCTAATCATTATCAACATAAAATTAGTTGCAAATTGCAACAGAAAACTCATAAAGCTAGTTCAACCGGGCAATTCAAATTCCTATCGTTTTCTGAACCAAACACTCATTAGATAGATTGTCCTACCTAATTGTTGGAATCGGAATCAGGAATTTACATTAACTAGTTAACAACTATTGTGTAATCAATTTCCAGCGTTACATCAATTATTATACAATTATACCGATAATTACTCTTTCCCAATTAGGTACCTATCTGGAATTTGACAGTGAAATCCCTACTTAAAATTAAAATGGGTGAACTATAGAATTCTACAAGTGAAGGCCAACATATTATTAAACTTCGGGCTCACAACACGAGCCCGAGCGTACGTCGTAAACTTTCGGTATAAAAGCTCTATTCGGGATCTTAAAATTAACTTTTCAAAACAGATAGTAGAATTCAAGATATTTTTTAAATGTTTAGAATTAATTCATAATTCGTTCCCTTAACATACTATTGAAGCACCCACGATACTTTTCAACATTTATTTTCAAAAGTATTTCAGTATTACGGATTTACCTATATATCCCTAGGGAAATTAAGAATTTCTCCTGATTCTAAATTAACATTAACTTATTACATAAATAAATTGTATAATAAAAATTCAGCTAAAAAAATGCCCAATGCTGGAGTCCACGTTCAATTAGGAAACTCACCTATACAGTTCCGTGGTCCAGCACTGAAGGGCAGATACGAGAACGGATGTCTTCCTTGCACTTTCTCCGGGAGGAAGTGATCTGGATTGAACGTCTCTGGATCGGGGAAGAGCGCCGGATTGCGATGCAAGATGTACGGGATTATAGGCACGTTTGTTTTCGCAGGAATCGTGAACCCTCCTGGAGGACAAAAATTACGTCAAAATTATCACATCCAATTCATCGTTTCAGTGTTCATACAACCATCCCTTCCTAGAAACATTGCAATTCTCAATATCTTGGGATTGGCTACGCTATTCATAGTTTGCACGAGCTTCTTTTGTTTTACATCAACAATGTAAAAAAGTATATTTTCGGCCATTTTGTGTACAGCTGTCAAGTTGATTTAAACTAATTATTATCGGTTAGTAGAAGATGTAGTTTGTAAATGAGTGGTTTTATAGCTATAAGAACTTCTTCTGCAGCCTGAAATTGCACATGTAACCATACTATGAAAAATATGCTGAAAAACAGATTGACAGCGGTTCTGACATGTTACCTCCAAGATGGCCGCTCAACAATGAGATGATGTCACGCGCAAACTATGAATAACGAAAGCGTTAAATTATTTTGTCGATGTTGAAGTCCCACTTTTATACCTATTCTGCTTTTTAAGACACATTATTCTTTATTTTTACTATCAGATAATGTCTACATATTTAAAATACGACAATAATATAATTGTACTGTGTCAGGTTTCCCTGCAGTTTGGTAAAATGTAAGACGATCTCAGCCGTCACATAGCTAAGAATTTACCTTCATGCATTACGTTCCCTGCAGGAGACGGCGCGCTTTGCCATATATCGACCACGAGTTTAAAATCCCGAACAAAGAGCGCTTGTCAATGTCAATGATAGAAACTTGAAAGACAATTTCGCTTTATGCGGTAGGTTAATTTTTAAATGTGCAAACGTTAGTTAGAAATGATGCGTTTCAGTCTTCTAAAGAAACCAGATTTGGACAATTTGATGCTTAGATGTTACTGTTTCTGTGGTTTAGGTTCATTTGTTGAGCGAGCGAAGCGAGCGTCTCATTTTGACTCGTTTGACACGGACCTCTGTTTTTTTTTTTTTTTTTTTTGGATGCTAAATGGAGCAATAGAAATTGCACCGTTTCACCGATCGACCTGAAATTTTGCACACATGTAAAGACAACCTTCTCTGTTTGCTGACTTAAATTTTTGTTGAAATCTATCAATTGGTTAAAATTTAAATAAACATCTCCTGATAGGCTGAAAAATGAAAATGGTCTTCGACAAATGTGATCAACCTTATATTTTGCATGGTCATTAAGACCAACATTGTCTCTTATTTTACAAATTTTCAGCCAAATCGTCCCATTGGTTAAAATTTAAAAAAATATTTCATGTGCTCTTTAAAATTTAAACCAGAACCATTTGACCGATCAACTTAAAAATTTGCATGGTCATCGGGTCCAACATTATCTGTATTTTTGACAATTTTCAGACTAAACTGTGTTTAAATTCAACAGTTATTGACAGTTTACGGATATTTTGCGTGTTGGCTGTCATATTTCTTGAATTTCACATTTCACGGCATCTTCGAATCTTCACTTCAAGGTTGTTAGAGCAGAAACTTTCAAACGTATATTATTATGAAACTGATATGACCGTTTAAATATTTTTTGAACGAGATCCTGTGATTTTTGAAAATTAACAAGGAACCGTTCAATCATAAAGGTTTAATCGATCAACTTAAAACTTTGCGTGGTTATTGGGACCAATATTTTAGGAATTGTTGGAGATTTTCATACAAGTCTGTGACGAAATTCAAGAATTATTGGCTTTTAAGGACATTTTCGATAAACAGAATTTCGGTTCGAGGTATTGCGCCGTATCCGTGCTCGCTCATCAACGCGTTACTCAGAGCGTTTTCCTAGTTAGATGTTTGAGGGAATAAATGAACTTACTGATCTGTACTGGCGAGTCCAGCGTGCGAGATATGGCCGGGACACTTACTGATCTGTACTGGCGAGTCCAGCGTGCGAGATATGGCCGGGACACTTACTGATCTGTACTGGCGAGTCCAGCGTGCGAGATATGGCCGGGACACTTACTGATCTGTACTGGCGAGTCCAGCGTGCGAGATATGGCCGGGACACTTACTGATCTGTACTGGCGAGTCCAGCGTGCGAGATATGGCCAGGACACTTACTGATCTGTACTGGCGAGTCCAGCGTGCGAGATATGGCCGGGACACTTACTGATCTGTACTGGCGAGTCCAGCGTGCGAGATATGGCCGGGACACTTACTGATCTGTACTGACGAGTCCAGCGTGCGAGATATGGCCGGGACACTTACTGATCTGTACTGGCGAGTCCAGCGTGCGAGATATGGCCGGGACACTTACTGATCTGTACTGGCGAGTCCAGCGTGCGAGATATGGCCAGGACACGTACTGATCTGTACTGGCGAGTCCAGCGTGCGAGATATGGCCGGGACACTTACTGATCTGTACTGGCGAGTCCAGCGTGCGAGATATGGCCGGGACACTTACTGATCTGTACTGGCGAGTCCAGCGTGCGAGATATGGCCGGGACACTTGGATACAGACGCAGCGTCTCCTTGACAACGCGATCTAAGTACGTCATCTGGAGCAAGTCAGACATGGTGGGCTCCCGATCATCAGCGCCGAATATCTCCTGCATTTCCTCGAATACTTTCTCCTGAAACAAACCACAGTAATGATTAAGCACACAGTTCTTGAATGGAAATTAGAACAATGGTCTAAAAGTTTAGCTCAAGTTTTGTGACAAGAAGGCTTCATGTAAAACAACATTGTATGAAAAATGGGAATGTGACGCAGAAGTTGTTCAAGAAATTGTACAAATGTAAATCAGGCTTTAATACTTTCACGGGTTTAATTCTAAATCGAACTTTCCGCGTCAACAAACGAGTTCTACCTTGAATCTATCTTCTCCTATAAAAATCTCGAGCGTTGTGGGCATATTTTCATTCATTTGGACTCAAGGTCATTACGTCATGAAATAATAACTCTAAAAGATATAGGTAAATCCGGGTCCTTAGAGTAATAATACGGTATGCGTCCTTCGCCACATCTCTGATTTTGTGGGGGTTGCTTTTGATTGATCGTGTTATATATTTTTTCAGCATTTAATAATAACTGGATTATTGGGTAAAATTTCAAAAACTAAAGACTATATCACCCTCAAATTGGACAATCTCAATCATCCCCGTATCCGCAGGTGCTGCCCCCTCCCCCAGACACCCAATTTACTTGTATGTGCGGGTTGTGTCCCAGGAGAAACACGGCCCAACAGAGTGCCGCCGCCGTCGTGTCGTGACCCTCGAACATGAACGTGTCCACCTCCTCTCTGATGTCAAGGTCACTCAGTTGACCTTCAGTCTCGGAGATCTCGATCAGCAGGTCCAGGAAGGTCAATCGCTTGCGACTCGCTGCGGAACAATTCAGAACTATAGCAACAGCACCTGCATCAGGAGGTTGTGAAGAAGTGACAATAATTATGTAACCTACTTTTCTCATCAGAAGAGTTGCCATTTCTCTCCCGATATTCCATTCTTCTTTGATGAATCATCTGGAAAAAAATGAATTCCAAGCTATGAAAACAATAAGTTAACACATGTTATTTACTAAATTTTTTTAGAGATAGGTAACCGTCTATCTCTAATACTCATTAAAACAAAATTTAACCTTCCAGAAATTAATGGCACTGTTTCAAAATTAGCGAAAGCTTTTAGAGGCAAATGCAGCTTTGCACCTGACACGAACAGAACACTTTAAAACGACATATTTGGCTTATGTATTGTGGTTGATCATTATATTCCTTCACAAGACATTTTCTACAATTTATGTCCATCAATCTTCAGTCCTGTTTATTGGTACACATTGACAATATCTATCTCTACGACTTTCATCCGCAATAGAGTTTCCCATATAACGCCACAGATCTTGGCCGCGTGTGACTACCGTCCTTCTGGTTTCTATCCACAGACAAGAAGATGCGCTATACTCACTTACTCCTTCTGTAAACCCGTGCAGGACCTCCAGGACCTCCTTCTGCTCGCGTCCTGTGGGAGTATACTGGAAGATGAAGTCGTTGTGGATCCAGAATGAAAGATGGCGATCCTGGAAGAGCTCCCCCATCCTTAAAATTACATTTTCAATAAAATGTAATAGTTAATTGGTTTCTATTAAAATTGAATAATAATTAATAGCATTTCATCCATTACCTTTTAACAGCTTGGATGTAGTCTTTGCCCCCACCTTGTTGAGCGTGTACTGACGTCCCCATTGCAGTTTCTAAACCAAACGCATAACATAACACAATACACTCTTTGAAGCACAGAATATAGGCTAGGTATATAGGGTATGACATCGCTATAGTATGACCATGTATGACCTGGTTGCTAGGTAAGGTAAGTTCATACCTCAATTTGTTTATTTTGCTGGGGGGAAAGGGACAGGCAAATTTTCAACAGTTTAATCGTATTTTGAACATTGTAATGAAAGAAATTAAAAATTAAAAATTTATAAATTGTATCAAATAAAATAAGAAAATAAATCATATTAAGAAAGATCATGATTACTTATTATTAAGGCGCGTGGGAAGGAATGTGGGGAGGGGGGATCCCCCCCACTTCTGATTCAATACCCCTCCCAATATTCTTGTACAGTTATATATCAAGATAAAAATATTAATAAAAAGTGTTAAAATCGCGTAGAAATTTTATAAATTCATGCCTGAAATTCTTAATTTTTCCATGGCTGTGCGCCTGGCCGGACCCGCACTTTGCGGCCCCAGCCCCCCATTGTCTTCGTAGACACTATTTAGATCTCCAGCTCAAGTTATTTTACAATATTATTCTCCCCCCCCCCCCCCTTGCAAATTTAGTTCCTACGCGCCTCTTATTGTTTATACCGAAAGCATCTGACCCCCAGTTAGATTTTCGTAAGCTGTGACGTCATATGCAGGTACTCTATTCATAGCTTGCACGAACTTCTTTTGCTTTATATCAGCAATGCAATTTCCACCTGAGGACGGACATTCGTTGGCACGTTGACGGGTCAGATTATAACTTTATTCAGGTAAATCGATGCATTTTTGTAATGTTCGTTATTCCTCTTCGTACTAAATATTTCTCCGGAGCCTATACAATTTCCCAGGTACCCATTAACTATACTAGGAAAACGCTCTGTGTAACGCGTTGATAAGCGAGCATGGATACGTGCAAAACCTCGAACCATAATTCCTTAAAAGCCGGCAATAATATACCTAAAACAACTGAAATCTAGGAGCACGATCCACTAAATTATATAAAAAATAGCTGAATTTGCTTCTCATTGCAAGTTATTGCAACAGTTATTGCAAGTCATTGCAACATGATACACAATCATGTGTATTTATTTCAGTATTTAGGTACGTAGGTATTATGGAATTATTATAAATAAAAAATACAGAGATTCAAACCACAAAATAGGCCATTATCTAAGTGCTAATATGAGCAAACATAATTTAAGAAACATCCAAACAGTTACTTGCCGTTCCGTATAAAAGAGCTTATTTCTTCTAGCACATTGCTTACCTAACACAAACCTAACACATTGTATCTGATACAAATGAAATAAATGTTTCATAAACATAATTTCAATTATCAACCAACCAATCTATTTCTACAATCAAGCAGACATTTCATCGGTCTACAAATAATTTGCTCAGCCTTTGAAAAGATTGGAAGTAAGACTGCATGTTAAAACTCTCATAAACAATAAATACCTATACCAATTAACTACATCTTCAAAAATAATAGAATAAACCCTAAGTATAACCTCGCATGTATTGCTTTAACTATTATCTAACCGCAAAGAAATAATTGTTACGTATTCAAACAATAATAGATAGACAGCTGCTTGCTTCCGAGTTGTTTTGAATGGAGCGCATCGGGCGGCCGCAACGGACTCCTCGAACCTACAATGCTATTTATATGGGAAAACGCGATTTTTTTTATTTGTGAACGGATCTTTCTCAAAAACTATACAGGTCTAAGTTAGTATGAGATGAAGGTGTGTGCAAAATTTCAGATCGATACGTTAACCGGTGCGGCCTGGGTTGAACCAGCAAAAAAACAAAAACAAACACACACACAGAGAAAGTGCCGCAAGAGTCAAGTGGAGACGCTCGCTCCGCTCGCTTAAAAATATCGTCAAAATAGCAGAGAACCAGAGCTATTCTGCGTGCCATTATAATTGCGGCAGGCAACAAAAAGAGATGACATCACGTGACAATCTCTGAATAGCGATGTGATGTGATTGATATTCTCACCGCATATGATGTCCAGCGTGCAGAGCGTCATGAACGCATTGATGTCCACAACTGTGTCTGGTTCCTCCGCCAACCGCTGCACCAGGATGGCGCTGTTGCTGTTGAACACTTCCACGTAGTCCTCCAGGATCTTGAAGTGGAAAGTAGGAGTCAGGAGCTTGCGTCTCGTCTGCCATTTGTTACCTGGAACAGTCAAACTTTGGTGTAAATTGGGCTAGGATGTTTAGGAAATATCCCTTTTTAATTTTTTGTTCAGACACGTCTAAAATTGATACACAATTAAGTTACACGACGTGTTCCTGATTTCCAAAATAAGTTGTTTATTTTGACTGAAAATGCCTTTTTCTAATTTTTTTTTATGAATTCTGTCCTTTTCTTGATATTTTAACTTGAGGTCATTATGTCCTTTTTTAATTTTTGGGGAAAATAATATCAATTATTTATTTCACAATTGTTGTAACTTGAAAGTTTCAAGTGAAAGTTACTTGAAAGTTTCAAGTGAAAGTTACTTGAAAGTTTCAAGTTACAACAATTGTTGTCTTCACAAAGTTTCCATCCCCCACTTGGATGACCAACAATGATATTTGACACATTGACACATTCATACACAAATTTAAGTTCGTTTTAATATCTTACTCCAAATTCAACTCCTAAACCAATAATTGGAATAATATGTTGACGAATATTACAAAGCATAACATTTCATTGGCCCATTTTCGGGATTGTATCATTGTATGGTCCTTTTTAATAGTTTTAAGGTACTATTTGCCTGCCATTTTGGACGTTCCATATGTCCTAAACATCCTTGCCCTAGTTATAAATAATATACAATGGCGTAACCAGGAGATAATTTTTCTGTGAAATATAATAAAATGTAAAACTAATTTGTTGTATTGAAAATGTTTTTTTTATAAGGTTGGAAAATCCCTGTGATAAATATAAAATTAATTATGTGTTATTTTGGGGAAAGGGAGGAGACATCATCGAATACGGCACTATGGAGAACTGAGTCAAATAATTATTTGCAAAGAAATTTCTATGATTATAGGGATTTATAAATAACTCAAAATGTCACTATTGTCAAATCTATCATAACTGTTTAAAACCACCAACCTATTGTAATCCTGGCATTAAAAACAAATTAAAACACAATAAAAGCTATATTTAAAACGCATACAAAATCCTACTCTGGCCATCTCAAACACAAATTACAACACGAAGATCAATATTACACGGCAAATAAATTCTTAGTGTTATTTTATCATCACTGTCAAGTCTATTCAGATGTACGAGAACATTCACACAGTGTCAATTCCGCTCATCATGTGAGGGTAGAGAAATATCCAAGTTTATTAGCCAAATAAAATCACTACATTAACATCGATCAAGAGTCGAAAATCATCGATCGACCTTCATGATTTGTATTTTTACTTTTTAAATTTTTCTGTAGAAGATTTGTGTTAGCTGTTAGTTGTGTCGTTGTTTTAGATAATTAATCTATATATAAATATACATTTTCTGGGAGACAGCGGCTACAATCAAATGCCATATACTTAGGTATTCTCTTATGTTATCTCGAGTCAAAGTGATTTTGTTCTCACTAATTTCATACGTAAATGTTATGAAATTAGTCCCATGCCTCCGAGGTCGTCAAGGAATTGTCATAACCATGTTATTGTCTTCAATACAATGAGATGAATTTCAAGCTAAGTATCATTATACTTGTTATAGAGCAAAGAAACACAACACTGAACAAATACCTGTGCTGGTGAGAAGGCCGGTGCCCAGCCAAGGATGCAGAAACCGATATGTGTAGCTTTTAGAGATCTGTTGATTGTTGTTCAACACTACCTGAACACAAATTACAATTTCATTTTTTCATAACGAGGTACATGATGGGAATAGGTGCCAATTTTTGGGATTGGTAGATGATGATGATGATGATGATGATGATGATGATGATGATGATGATGATGATGATGATGATGAATAAGAGATGAGGTAATGGACGATGGCAGGAGGCAGACGTGGCAGAATAGTAGGGAACCTTCCTAACATTTACCTCTGGACTGAGGGAAACTACGAAGAAACCTCAGTTAGGACCCAAGTTTATGAGAGATCCAAGTAAGTATTGTATTGCATTGTATTGTATTTTCTGTATCGACCAATCAAAGCGTGTGGCATGGGTCGGTTCAGAGAGAAAATTTTGACGTTAAAATTGGTTACGGAGACAAACAATATAAATACTGCTCATACAATAGACATTAACTTACTTACTGCATTATTATGTATTATTATTACCAGTAATTTGATTTACTTACCTCAATGTCGTCTGGATCAACTAGAAATAATGCCATGTTTCCTAGCAGCCAGATTTTGAACATCGACCCGTAGGTCTTGTTCATTTCTATTAATTTTAGTAACACATCTGGAAAAGATTTGGTAATAATTAATTTAACTTAAACATACAATGCGGTGAATGAAAATATTGTCTGCCTTTATGAAATAGTGGACATGAGACTCTGACTACCTAGCTGTGAAATAGTCTTTAAATAACACAACAGTCATGTATATTGTTGACTTCAAATGATTTTTTGCGAAATGTCGCCGCTTGTTCTTGAATGTAATATGAAAAAAAAACATTAATTATGCTTATAATCATCCGAAATTAACTTTTTTTCAGTCCTACAGCATTTCATGACTTAACAGAAATATTTTATTTTACCTGCAATTAGATCATTCTCATTCTCTTTAGATTTGTTATTTAATTTAATTCAGCATTTGAGCATACACTGGAAATACACCTGATTTCAAATATCATTCAAATACCAGAAGTATTGTGCCATATCACATGTGCCTCCTTAGCTCAGTGGCTAGAGCACTGGTCTAGTAAACCAGGGGTCGTGAGTTCAATTCTCACAGGAGGCAGATATTTTTATTTTTGTAACCTCGGTAGATGATTCCCTAGTTTACGCCTAGTATTTCTACTAGGTGTTTTCCCTAGTATTTCAATGAATTAATTATTGAATTCAATCATAAAACAAAGGGTCAGTTCTAAATGTGCTTCAATTTCGCATTAAACGGTTACATACGTTGAACCATAAAGTAGTTGAACCAAAGAGGATGGAACATTGAACCGTGTAAACATGGCTGGATTTAAGGCCGATGCACAATTGACGCAGCTGGACGACGGAGACGGACGACGGAGACGGATACGATGTTAAGGGCCGATGCACAATTGACGCAGACGGATGACGCGGACGGACGACGGAGACGGATACGATGTTAAAGTCGTCGTCCGTCCGCGTCCGATTGTGAACAGTCAGAGTGAATATGTCATACCTAAACATCGTATCCGTCTCCGTCGTCCGTCCGCGTCGTCCGTCTGTGTCAATTGTGCATCGGCCTTTATGACATAAAATAATATTGTAACCTCTGGAAACACAATCCATTTGTCTTTATATTAATAATAAACTCACCTTCATGCGGCAGATGACTGAACTCAAACATACATCCAAAGAACGGCATCCCCTTTGGCCCCGGTATTTTCTCCACCGATCTGTAAACAACGCTGGACCTCCATTTGTACGGCGTGAAAAAGAACACAGCGATGACCAGCACCACGAACACAGTGAGTACCAACTCCAGAAGCATTGCTACTTCATGCACTGCGCACACTAAACCAGTCTCATATCACACTAGACAAACAGGCGGAGTTCCCCCAATTGTAATATTTATATGATGACGTATTTTAATCACTTTGCGAGAAGGCAACACAATAACAACGTTCACTTTTATTTCTCTTTTACAACAGTCTGTAGGCTAACATTCGCAATGCACCTTGAAAACATGCAATGAGTTAGAAATATCTCGTTTTACGTGTTTTAATTGGCCTAGTGGTCCACTCTCGCCTTCTACTGCCTTGACCAAAACTAAACAAGTCACTGACTCAATAAGTAGACGTCAACACTGCTCTCTTCTTTATCGCGCCAATTGAGAGTCATTTGTTTGACCTCGTATCTTATCGCAAGATGGGTGATAAAGAACTGATTGCAAATGCGGGAATGTGCTAGCCGGCGCTACTGCGTTCATTTCAACTCGGCTCTGTTTGTGTGTGTTTCGTTTATAATCGCGTGGAGGTATAGGTTCCTCTGGTCAAGCGGAAAATTATCAACAAGAATTATGAATAAGATCGATTAAGTTTGATATCAAAGTTCCGAGAATCAACAAAAATTGTTTTTATGTTTGGATTGCTGCGTCTCAGAAACTATGCATTTTTATAAATAAAAAATGCAAATGTTACAAACAACTTCAAATTTGTCGTTGTTTGTAGCAGTTAGATTTTTTTAGAAAAGGTATATTATTTCACTTGAGTGCAATTTTCAATTAAGTAGTATTTTACATATTTTAGCTCAATTTCAATTAAAAAAAAGTCCAGTGATAAAAAAATATTATTTTTTGTATCCTTTGTATTATTTGTTTACTTACAAAAAAAATATTATTATCATTCATAAAATTCACATTGTACACTCGACAATTCATAAAACGGTATTTGAAAGAAATGGATTGTCTGAAAAAAATGTGATGGCGTCATCTGATGAAGTCTGTGCTTACTCGTCATCTACCTCTAGTAGGTGAGTTCTGATTTCATTGATAATAACAAGGGTTGATTGTCAATTAACTTGACCAGCAGCCAATCTGTTTCGTTCAAATACCATTTTATGATTTGTTGGGTGTACATAAAACATGGAACAATTTATATCACTATCACATTTTTTCGAAACTTATATAAACACTTATTTTTTTATAGTGAATGAGGGGGGGGGGTCAGTCTGCTCGAGTGGGGGGGGGGAGATTATCCCCCCATCCTCCCTACCTACGCGCCTTAATAGTGTATGATCGATATTCAAAAAAAGCATTTATTGACATGGTATCAAATGCTCAAATCCATTGAGGCTGTACTAAAATATTCAATCAAATATAAAATGTTTGGTATGTTTAAAACGATGGCACTTTGTTGAATTCTAAAATGGCATACAGTTCTAATTGATAAGCATTTCATAGTTCTAATCAACGGCAGGAATGTGGGAGGCAACTGACATAAGTAATAGAATTAACCGCTCGGGACATGAAATCGGCCATACAAACTTGTTATAATTTTTAATTTTTTTTACTGCAAACAACATTGTATTTATTTGCTAAGAAATAATAAAGTTGTAACAAAAATGGGCAAATAAATCCAAGGTCTCACTGAAATGTTGTCATAATCTCCATAAAATCTCACGTGAATTTAAGAGTGAAAATATAGTTACATAATACAGGTTCTGCTCGGCAACAGATTAGACACGATTGCACAGATTGGCCAATATAGTTTTAATATTTTTTATATACTTTATAGGGTGCAAGGTTTAATAATAAGTTATGATTCATTAATCAAATGTCCGATGAAACTGTTTGATTATGATTTTTTTTAAATGCTCATATCATGAAACTATTTGAATTTTGAATCATATTTACCTCCGCTCGCATTACATGAAAACCTCATAGTTCAAGAAAAATCTAACAAAGCTAAATGTATTATTTGAATTCCTGCAATCCGAAAGGTAAATTCTTGTTTTAACTGAATATCACTTATCTCAATCTGATAAGACATAATAATCTAATCTTCCTTCAGTAAGTACAGTACGTCCAGTGAGCGTGTAGCCAGTGCAGCAAATGCTGTGTAAAATTCAACAATGGGTTTAGCTTGTATTCCTGAGTGTTTTGACGCGTGTGCGGTTGTAAATATCTCTCAACGACTGCGGGTGATCTGGAAAGGGTTGTTTTGTTGTGGTGCCAAATATCTTTCTATGCAGTTGGCTTTTAAAATTCAAGGAAAGTTGTTTAAAATGGCAACAGTGTAGGTGGAAGGGGTGGCATGTCGTAAAATGAGTTGTATCTTGTCAGAGCTTAACGGTCGAACAAGGGTCGAACAATACTGCTCATCTTATGAAAGGAAAGGCTACACGCTCGCTGGACGTACTATACCTACTCAGATCTCTTCTCCCCCACAGATCATATCAGTCAGCCTCGCCTTGCATTCACCAAACCAAACTCAACTCACATCATGTGGCGATCATATCTATTCGCGAATGGTATTGTTCATTCTAATAGGGAAGTCTCGTGAAGATTTGAATTCAGAATAATATTTATTTTATGAAAGTTGAGATGTTGCTAAACACAGATGTGGTATTATTTTTGTTGTTGGACGAATAGTTTTCATGTAATTAATTTACAGAGTTTGATAGATCTCCTCTCATTTAAAAACAGGAAAATTGGCAATGACATCACAGTTTGCTATATTGCCATGGCAACAAGGGAATCCCCATGTCAACACAATGTTCAAGACTTGGAAATGACATCACAGTTCTGATTCTTGTTACAGGCCGTTTTTCCCGCCAAAAATCCTATGATATTTGAACTCGATTTTTATGAATGAAAATTTAAGATTTCATAGGTAATAAGTGTATTTGTCATTATTCTTTGTGTTTATTTATAGAAATTTACTAGAATAAAATTTCATGAGACTTCCCTATTGCGTTTGCATTTTACATCTGGGTTAAAGTTCGAGCTGTTTCGCACACTCAGGAGCACCAATAACAAGGTGAGGCCGCAGGTTATCAAACAAATATAATATAAATATATTATATATATTGTTTGTTTATATAAACAAACACTTCGTGTAATTAATAACAATTAGGTCCACGGTCACTCATATTTAAACTGGAAATTGAATAAAATCAATTAAAAAGTATTGCCTCCTGTGAGAATTGAACTCACGACCCCTGGTTTACTAGACCAGTGCTCTAGCCACTGAGCTAAGGAGGCAGATGTTTATTGGCTTCTGTTGATACTACAAAATACTAGGAAAACGCTCAGTGTAACGCGTTGATGAGCGAGCACGGACACGCGCAATACCTTGAACCGAAATTATGTCTATCGAAAATATCATTAAAAGCCAATAATTCTTGAAATTCGTCAGACTTGTAGGTATAAAAATCTCCAATTATTCCTAAAGTATTAGTCCCAATAACCATGCAAAGTTTTAGGTTGATTGATTGAACCTTTATGATTAGAATGTTCCTTGTTAATATTCAAAAATCATAGGATCTATTTAAAAAAATATACCTGGGACCACTCATATGATAAAAGTGTGTGTACTTACACAATATTAGACGATCTGTTGAACGGTCATATCAGTTTCATACGTTTGAAAGTTTCTGCTCTAACTACCTTGGAACTATAAAGAGTCGAAGTAGCCGTGATCAACATTTTTGAGTAATTTGACAGCCAACACGCTAAATGTCCGTAAAATGTCAATAACTTTTGGATTTAAACACAGATAAGTCTGAAAATTGTCAAAAATACAGATAATGTTGGTCTTAATGACCATACAAAGTTTTAAGTTGATCGGTCATACGGTTCTAGTTTAAATTTCAAAAATCATATGAAATTTTTTTTTAAATTTTAACCAATGGGAGGATTTGGCTGAAACTTTGTATGATTGGGTACAATGTTGGTCGTAATGACTTGTCAAAATTTCAAATTGATCGGAACAACCAATCAAAAGATTTTTTTTAAAAATTTGAACCAATCACATGAGCCCGTTTAAAAACGATCCCAGGGACCGCATAGATTACGTTAGTATATGTACAAAATTTCAGATCGATTGGTTGTGCCGTTTGACCTGGGCTGTGAACACAAAAAAACAAAACAAAAAACAAAAAACACACAGAGAAAGTGCCGTAAGAGTACCGTGGTGACGCTCGCTACGCTCGCTCAAAAATTTGTGCCAACGCCATACCTACAATTGTGCTACAATGTCCATCAATGCCTCAAATGTAGGAAGTATACGAATTATTATTATTGAAATAATGTACGAGTATTGTTTCCACTTTCAGTGCCATTCCAATTTATATGGTAGATTTATTGTCAGCGTTTTTATTGAGCATTAAGTCTTAACTGTTATGCAACTAGCCTTAGGAGACGGATGAATGATAATGATGAGGATGACGATGACGATGACGATGACGATGACGAATAAGTAGGATGGACGAAGGTGGTTGGTAGCTACATTAGCAGTGAACCTCAGCATTAAATGCCCCAGGGTAGGGATTCTATAACAACAAAGCGGTAGCAATGAGACCTTTATACAGATTGCTATTCCGCCAGCAATAGAAAATAGTTGTAGAATCGCAACCCTGCAGTAATTCTATAACTTAAGGTAGTACCTTCATTATACATATACAAAAAAAATAAAATCTTGAAATTAAAAGTTCAGAAAATGTTTTCCTACATTTCAACTATATTTAAGTATAAATGAATCATAAAATGTCATTTAACTTGCAACCCCTGTCGTATAGCGAGGTTTCAATTTATTGCTTTCCGAGAATGAACAAAACTGTAACACAGGAGGTATAGGGAAATCATTTAGTTTTTGGTTGATAACTTTTAAAATAGCACACGTTGGTATTGTTTTCAATTTTTTTCCTAATAGAATGTCCAACTATCTATCTAGAAATCAGTTTTTTGAAAAACGTTGAACCTCAGTAAAATTAAAAACTCAAAAATAGCATGGAAATCGTCATGATTTTAATGGCCCCCATAAGACTACATGTTAAAAATAGGAATTTATAACTACAATATCTCAAAATCTAGACACGAGAAGTTCTTCATATTTCACAATATCGTGTAAATAATGATTATTGATACTTCTGCCAAAAATAGGCTTATTTGGAAGATATGAGACATCAGTGCTACCTTAAAAATGCCAGATTCGGCCCGATTACGATTCGGCCGTGGCCGTGAATGAATCCATATGGCCGTGAATCGTATTCGGGCCGAATCCGGAATTTTAAAGTTTTAGAATAGCTGCCGACGGAGGAAGCCTAAAAATACAATCGGAAAGACCGCCTCGGGAATCGCACCCGGAACCTGCAGATGAATTCCATTGCGTTGCGCCTAAGCAGCTTGCGATGTTTTGCCATCTGGACCCACAAAAATTACAAACCAGGGCAGACACCGCCAAGCAATTATTATTCTAATAATACTTGGAATTTTGCGGTTAGGTATATCCATGGCCGTATTTTATCTTGACCTATTTTATACATTTCTTTAAATGGAATCAAACCTTTTAATCTATTGGATCACATTTTACAAAACAACCAGTCATAAGAAATAATATTTATTTTTCTCCATTCACAAACACAAGAAATAATCGGGCCTGTGATATTTATTTAATATTTAAATAATGTAGCATATTTACATAAGGTAACATTTTATTTCATTCCTCTCATTCATCTACATCATTTTGACGCCCTTGCTTCTGTATGTGCGAATGTAAAATACACTGAACAGGTAGAATATGTACAAAGAATTGACGACAGAAATCACAGGCATCCATCGTGGGTAATCGCAATCGGTGGTGAAAATCTGAAGGTTGTGAAAAAACATAATCGCGAATTGTACCTGCAAATAACAAGAGTATGGATATTACCAAACAATCAAAATCTCTCCCAACATTTTTGGAAGTTGACACTTTTGATACAAATCTATCAAGATCTTTGATGGTTATTATCTAACTAGAGGGTCCCGTCATGTAAAACATGACCAATGTGCACCAGTGAGGTATGCGTAAATATAAAACGACAGCAATATTTGTCAGCAGAGTGTGCGTCATTAATACACTTGACGTCGTTGATGACCTAATGCTTAACAGAATACATAAACAAATGAGAAACGAAGAAGAGCAATTTGATCATACCTATTAATATGGTAAAACAATTTCATATAAGTTTCCAAATTTACACCAGAGTATTCGAACTAAGTAAAATTAAGAAAAAAAATCAGTGTGCGCCATAAAAAAATAAATATATAAAGGACCTGATGCCCACGACCTATTCTTAATTTTTTTGATGCTAATGTTGTTTCAAAATCATTATATCCTTTCCTAAGATGTAGGGCGGAAGTAATTTTTTTTTATTTTGCGGTGCACTATTTTGGAATGTTATCAAGCTCTATCAAGTACCGTATCACTGATGTTAAAAATAACGATATATTGAAGTATTCTCTTACAATGACTCATGTCACCATTACAAATGATTTGATGAAGTCAGAAATACTGTTCTCTGAGCTCACTTCAAGAATATTGAAATGGACTTCAGTCCATCTACCTCTAATTAAGGTATAGATATTCAGTTAACAATGTAAAACTTAACATTGGTGCTTCTAGCTTTATCTACAGCAACATGAATTCGTTGTCAATACATGAGTCAATACAGACCACTCTACGAAATAAGAAAGGAATGAAAATAATTATTCTAACAACATTATTTAAAAACTTCGTCGGTTAGTTGGTTTGAGCATGGTTTGAGGGTTACGGAACCGTGTTGATTAAATGTAGGAAGAATATAATACATATTTTGATCGTTTGCAAATTGCATCATGAGGCTAATATTAAAAATCTATCGGCTTTGTTTGGTTTTCATGGCCCTCTAAAATACAGAGCATATGGAATTTTTTTAAAAATTACGTTTTGACGTTTCTAACGTGAGGAAGTTTTACTATTTTGAACGGTTATTATGTGTTATAGTAATTTTTTACACACTCAAAGGGATAAGGATTACGTTTTAGGTAAGTTTTGGTTATTTCTTTACTTAGTGAAAGCAAAAGACGTATTTTTAGACACGGTTGGCACTGAAAGTCCACCATTTTAAATACAAAATATTGTTAGCCTTCGGCCGTTTTCAATGTAATGTAAAGATTTTGACAGTTTTTCTGTGTTAAAATACATTTCTTATAAACACAAAGGAATAAAGATTAATATTTAGGTAAGTTTCAGTTATTGATATATTCAGACAAAGCAGAGGACGTAATTTAATACATGATTGGCAATGTAACTTCGACCATTTTGATTTATTTATTTGAATATTCGGGTGCGCGCGCAATAAAAAGCGTTCCTCACAGAAGGACAGACAGACAGACATACAGACAGAACTGGGTAACTATAAGTTACTAAGTAAGATATTTTACTGACAATATATTTGAAGATTTAATATGAAATAACTTATCACAGCTGTTGTCTTTCTAACTTTGTCCAGGTCTACAATAGAGCAGCAACTTTCACACTAGTATTAATTCGCATATAATACGCAGTCTCGCTTATCAACGCGTTACACAGAGCGTTTTCCTAGTAACATTACCAGTTGCAGAGTGGTGAGGTATTTCTTCCACCACAGATACTTGTGGTACTGCGGTCCCAACGCCGCCATCAGGTAATATCCGTACATGATGACATGGACGAAAGAGTTGAGTGGAATCACGAGCGTGGAGTGACCGCCTGGAACAAGATTCAACCAGCACATCCAGCACACCGACTATAACTCTCTTACGAGCCAATGTACCAGCACACTGACTATAGCTATCTCACGAGCCAACACTCCAGCACACCGACTATAGCTCTCTCACGAGCCTGCGCACCAGCACACCGACTATAGCTCTCTCACGAGCCTGCGCACCAGCTCACTGACTATAGCTCTCTCACGAGCCAACGCACCAGCGAACCGACTATAACATTTACCTGGTATGAACTTTGCGAGCATCCAGCTGGCGGACGGCATTAAAGTGTGATGATACAAATGCAGAAATGAAACCTGGTTGTATTTCTTACGGAGGACGAAGAATACCTGGAACATTAGAAAATAACTATTGGAAGGGGAGAGAACAAGGCAATACCTAATTGATAAACTCTGCATAGATTCGAGATTTAAAGCCATCATTACTAATTAATGTACTTACTGTTTCCCACAATTCCATCAACTTGCATAAGAAATACACGTAAGAAGCAAGAGCCATCTGGAAAAAATAAGATTTTCTCTGACGTGCTTTTTGAAACGCATTGTATTTTTTATTGTGTAACAGAGAGGTTTTGATCATCCCTAATTATCTTTGACAGTACGAATGCTCGCTCATCAACGCGTTACACTGAGCGTTTTCCTAGTATCATTACAGATATTTTTCAGTCATTAAATCTCAATCATTATTGAACTAAATGACTATGGCTTGACAGTAGATTTCAAGGTCGTTATTCTTACGGTGATTGGATTTTACTAGGAAAACGCTCAGTGTACCGCGTTGATGAGCGAGCACGGGTGCGTGCAAATTCTCGAACCGGAAATGCGTACACAACGCACAGAAAGCATATAGATTTCAGATTTCAGATTTCAAAATGTATTTATTCATTTGCGTTTTTACATACAAATACATACATAATACACTTTATGATAATATATCTAGACAAAAAGTAGCAGTTTTACATTACAGTGTTACATTATACATTATAAATAAATAAATACCCACATAAGCAAAATGCTTGTGTGTGGGAGAGGAGTTTGTAGGTTAAATACAGATTAAAAATCAAGATAGCTGGAGTATAGGTAGTTGATGTGATATAATTTGTTTACTAGGAAAACGCTCAGTGTAACGCGTTGATGAGCGAGCACGGGTACGTGCAAATTCTCGAACCGGAAATGCGTACACAACGCACAGAAAACATATACAACCATATTGAATTGATTATGATCAGTGCTCAAAGTAGGAATTAAATAGTGGCGGTATGGTAACATAAGAATACCACGTGCGGGGGGGGGGGGGGTTCGATATTAGATGAGGGTCCAGATTCCAGAATTACACTGACAACCATTGTCATGTCATTAGTTAGATTAGTCTTTTACCTTGATGAAACAACTAAATTAAATAATAAATTTTACTTTATCTTGTAGTGGATGTTCATAGTTCATAGTTATGCTTGAAATTTGCAGTCAAAAGATAAACATGAAATACGAGTAAATTAGAATCTAAAATTACGTAAATTTCCAAGAATATGTGATTTTAAGCATTACGTTTTTTCTGAGAAGTAACGATATGAAATCAAATGTGTAAAGAAGTACCGGTATACCATACCGTCCCATACCGGCCCACTTCGAGCACTGATTATGATATCAACTTAAAAGTAGGTATATGCTTTTCATCGAAACTTTAAAATAGCATCCAAGCACCTGGTTCATAAAGCAAATCAGAATCAATTCAATTGGCACTGGAAAACATTCATTTCGATACTTCATTACTGACAGATATTAAAAATGTCAATAAGTTCATAGGTTCTTAACTGATTGGGATGAAATTTTGTAAAATAAGAGACAATATTGGTCTCAATTATCTTGCAAAATATGAGTTTGATCAGAATTATCGAAGACCGTTTTCATTTTTCAGCCTATCAGGAGATATTAATTTAAATTTTAACCAATGAATGGATTTCAAAAAAAATTATGGTGTGCAAACAGAGAAGGTTGGTTTTACATGTGTGCAAAATTTCCGCTCGATCAAAGAAAAACTCTGACCTGTATAGCCAAAATATGATTTTGATCAGATTTATCGAAGACCAGTTTCATTTTTCAACCTACCATCAGGAGATGTTTATTTAAATTTTAGCCAATTAATAAATTTCAAAAAAATTTGGGGTCTGCAAACAGAAAAGTTTGTCTCTACATGTGTGCAAAATTTCAGCTCGATCGAGGAAAAACTCTAGACATGTATAGCCAAAATATGAGTTTGATCAGATTTGTCGAAGACCATTTTTACTTTTCAACCTATCAGGAGATGTTTATTTAAATTTTAACCAATCAGTAGATTTCAAAAAAATTAGGGTCTGCAACGCCCAGAGAATGTCCAAACACGTGTGCAAAATTTCAGATCGATCGAAGAAAAATTATGACCTGTATATCGTCAGTAACAGAAAAAAACAAAAACAAAAAAACAAAAAAACAAAAAAACAAAAAAAAACAGAGGTCCGTGCCAAATGAGCCAAAAGGAGACGCTCGCTTCGCTCGCTCAATTAATTGAAACTTAAATTACTAGAGTAAAATTTTGATGAGCATCTATCTAATTCAGTATCCCAATGGGATTGAGGTAATTGTTTGAACCAAATTTTAATGCACTTCTTAAAGATTTTAATATTATCAATAGTCTTTAAGGAATTCGGTATTGAATTAAAAATTTTGGGGCCAAGATAATCGCTTTGCCTTTGTCCTAAGGATGTGCTTTTCCTGGGAATTTCTAAATTTTGTGATGATGCTGTTCTTGTAGAGTGATGATGATTTGTCGATTTAGTATTAACAAATTTAGTGAAGGTATGCAAAAGTAAACTTTGGATAAATAATGATTTAATTGAAAGAGTGTCTGAAACTTTAAAAATAGAGTTTGTTGGATAATCTCTAGGTTTATTAAACATAATTTTAATAATTGACTTTTGTATGGTATTTAGTGGTTTAACGAAGGTCGCAGCAGCGCTACCCCAAGATATGATTGAGTATTGGATTTGCGATTGAACAAGTGCGTAGTAGACTGCCTTCAAGTTACATATATTTAATATTGGTTTAAGTCGAATAAATTTATATACTATTAGTCTGATTGATTTTAAAAGCGCGACAATGTGCAGCTTTCATTTTAGCTGCTCGTCGATAATAATTCCAAGATATTTGGTTTGTGATACTTTTTGAATTTTGTAGCAAGAACAAGGGCAATTTGAAACGATACAATTTTGTTCATGTATTTGAAGTTGTGTTTGATAATTATTTACGCGCAATTTATTGTTTGAAAAATTCATGAAAACAGTTTTGGCTAAATTGAGACTGAGCAGATTTTCGTTTAACCATGCATGTACTTTCTTTAGTCCTATTTCTGCTTTACTAATAGCTAAGTCAAATGAAGTGTCGGTAAATATAAGTATTGTGTCGTCTGCATAGGATATCAGCTTTCCTCCAGTGTGAAGGTTACATAGGTCGTTGATGTAAATAAGAAAAAGAATGGGTCCTAAAACGGTCCCTTGTGGGACCCCGCAAGTAAGAGTCATTGGTTTACTTAAGAAGGAATTAATTTTGACGTATTGAGTTCTGTTTTCGAGGTAGTTCTGTAGTAGGTTCAGCGGGACACCTCTTATGCCAATTCGTTCAAGTTTTTCAACTAGCTTTTTGTGGTTCACAGTGTCGAAAGCTTTAGCTAGATCGAGAAAAATGGCAACAGGTTTTTGTGAATTATCTAATGAATGCGATATGCTGGAAGTTAGTGAATAAATAGCGTCTTGTGTGCTGAGTTTCGGTCTAAAACCAAATTGGCACGAAGAGAGGACGTTAAATTTGTCAAAAAAGCTCATGAGTCTTGTTTTTATACATTTTTCGAATATTTTAGAAAAGTGAGTCAATAACGAAATAGGTCGATAGTTTTCAATTTTGAATTTTTCCTTTGCTTTATATATAGGTTTGATGATGGCAATTTTTAATGACTGGGGAAAAATTCCAGCTGAGAAAGATATGTTTATTATGTGTTCCAGGGGGTAAGTAATAAATTGGGCTAATATTTTTATAGTTGATGCTTCAATGTTATCAATACCACAAGACGTATTTGATTTCAGTTCCATTATTGTCTTGTATATCTCAGCAGAAGTAACAGGTAGAAAACTTATAGAATGCATTATATTTAATTGTTCTTCTTCGAGTGAAGAGTTCCCATAAAGAGCGTTGCTTTTTATTTTGTCTGCATATTCTTGTCCAACTGAGGTAAAATAATCGACGAAGACATCAGCAGTTTCTTGTGAGTTTGATTTTACGTCAATTTTGTTATTGTTAACAATAAGCTTTTCTATTCCCTGGGATTTTGATTTATTTTTTGCACTTGGTGTTACATCATTTATTATTTTCCAAATAAGCTTAGGATCATTATTTGCAGCTGCTATTTTGCTTGCATAGTAATTATTTTTAGTATCTTTAATTAATAAATTAAGGTAGTTTCTAAAGAACTTATATCTTTGGCGAAATTCAGTATTTGGCGGTAAATTATTTTGTAGACGAAACATATTATCCTTTTTAAGTTCTCGACTCATCGCGTCCCTTTTCCTTATAGAAGTAATTAGTCCTTTGGTTATCCAAGGTTTTATTTTTTTAAATTTGGAGTTTTGAATATATGACTTATAAGTAGTGGATTCGCTTATATATTTTTTAACCGTACTTATAAACATATCGGTAGCTAAATTAGGATCGGTACAATTAAATATGTTTTCCCATTTTTCATTACCGATACTATCTTTAAGCTCACTGTAATTTATAATTTGCTTAGTAATAGAGTGAGTTAGTTGGGCGTCCTTGTTTAATTTGCCGTTTTTATTTGAAAAGTTCCAGGAAAATGATAAACCGTAGTGGTCAGTCATACTTGTTTGAAATATGACTGGTTTTGAAGTGTAATTTTTGTTTGTGTTTATAAAGAGATGGTCAATGCAAGATTGTGTGTCTTCAGTGACTCGAGTTGGGCCGTTTATGTAGGAAATATATCCATTTGTTGCTAGAGTATTTAAGTATTCAATTTCTAAGAAACTATGGTGTCTAGTTTCGTTTTCTAATATGTCAATATTGATATCACCTACAAGGAATTTGTGGACAGCATTTATATTTTCTAGAGTTGAACTTAGTTGTTCTAGGAACTTTTTTATATTTCCTGATGGGGATCTGTATACTGCCAAAATGGTGTAAGTTTCTCCGCTTATTTCGAAACGAATTAATCCTGCGTTTGCTTCTGAGAGACTATGCACTAATGTGACTGATATGTTAGAAAGAGATTCCTTTACATATATAACAATTCCGTCGAATTTAGAAAGTTTTGAATTGAAGTAAAATATATTGTAACCTGGAATTTGATAGTCAGATGTGTCTTTTTGTATCTGAGTCTCTGTTAGAATGATCACGTCGTATGCCGATGCCACTTCGTTCAGAATCACTATGAGTTCGTCGAAATGTTTGTTTATGCTTCTGATGTTGAAATGGAGGAGTTTGAAGTCTTGGAATTTATTAATGTTATTGAGATCTGCAGTGTTAGTGCATGTTATAGTTTTTATTTGGTAGTTTGTTAGTTCTTCCTGTAGTTCTGTCCAAGAATTCATTGTTGGTGATGAAAGTAGGTAATTGGTACTCTTAGAGTCTTAGTGAGTGGGGATGTCTTTCACTTCATTGACACTGATTATCGGCGAGTTCTCATCTTTTCTAATTTTGATGCGTCCATTTTTTACCCAGGCAAATTTGTAACCATGCTTTTTCGAGTTTCGAGCAAGCCAAAAGAGATTTTTGTTTGTTGATGTTAAATGTTCGTTTATATAGATTTTTGAAAAAGGCAGAGTGGTGTCGATGTCTTTTGTTGCGAGGTTGGGATAGTCTCTTTTGCAAGCTAGAATTTCATCCTTAGCTTGCCTAGAATCAGTGGCGGCTATTACAGTGTGCAAGGTGTGACAATTGCACACCTGATCATCCAAGAAAATTATTTAAAAGTGCTCCCTAATCCAGGAAGTAGGAAGTTAAAAATTTTTTCTAATCATTTTGCTCTCCAAAAGACGTAAAAATGCATCAATTTCAAACTAAATATACAAAAAAATCCGGGGTTATGCGCCCCGGCCCCGCATCTGCTAAATCTTAGAGTACTTTCTTCTACGTCCTTCTATGTAATTGAACACCTGTTGTAAAGCCAAATAGCCGCCACTGCCTAGAATAAAATTTGGCGATGATCGTCGGGTTTGTGATTTTCTGTTCTCCGCCTGGCTTGTCGGATCTCGATGTTTTCTTTAGTCTGTGGCAATATTCGATGTCATTTCGGTGGATTCCACTGTCAATGGCTTGACAGGTTTGCACTACCATGTCGTATGGATCTTCGTTGGGCATCACCGGAATCCCACTGAATTCTAGATTGAAGCTCTTAGAATATTGCTCCATGTCATTAAGTCGACTCAGTATGGTTTTCTGCTCAGTTTTGAGTGCTTCGTTTTCCTTTTTCAAGCTAGATATTTCGCTTAACAGAAGTCTGATTTGCGTGGTGTCAGTTTTTATTTCATCATATTGCCTGCTCATAAAGTCCATAGATTCCTTCATCGTTTGCATGAGTTCGTCCATTTCCTTCATTGTTGGCGGTGTAGTGCTGGGGACAGGTGTTTGCTCACCTGCACTTGTTTGAGTGTTTCCCGCTTCTACCTGCCTCGTTGCCTTGCTTCGCGTCATGATGGTCGGTACTTACTTCACACAGTATCAGAATACACACGCGAATGAAGTTCAACTATGATCTTTATTAGCAAACACGGATTACTCACTGCACTCAACTTGACATAAAGTGAAAGTACTGTTATTATTAATACTTGTCTAGTGCGTAAACTTCGAAAATATTAACGGTTAAATAACAAAAAGAAAACAAAACACGGAGCACCTAGAACACACTTCCTCCCATGTCAGCCATCTTGGATGCGTCTGTGTGTTGTTGTTTAGGTGTGTTGTTTAGGTGTTTAGGTGTGTTGTTTATTTACCGTATTTCTGCATAATACCCTGTCAACGAACGAAAAAATTGAAAGTTCAATATACTAAAATTTTAATTATCCTCTTGAACTCCAGTATTTCGTATATACGCACTGTGCAGTTTGAAATTAAACGCGTTATTTACATTTTTACAGGCTATATGAAGCACACGCAGCACTACCACCCAACAGGAAACAACACTCTTCACATTGAATTGAAATGATCCTCTCAATCAACATAAAAGTATCTGCTTTTCACTGAAACGTGAAAATAGCATCTAAACACTCTGGGACCTATAGCAAATCAGATTCATGTTGCAGTGGAACATGAAAACCAGTCATTTCTATACTTCATTTCTGACAGTTATTAAAAATTTCAATAAGTGCATACGTTCTTAACTGATTGGGATGAAAATATGTAAAATAAGATACAATGTTGGTCTTAATGATCATGCAAAATATGAGTTTGATCAGAATTATCCAAGACCATTTTTCAGCCTATCGGGAGATATTTATGTAAATTTTAACCAATGAACGGATTTCAAAAAAAATCGAATTGTCTTTACATGTGTGCAATATTTCAGATCTATCTCGGTGAAACGGTGCAACTTCCATTGCTCCAGGTAGCAGCAAAAGAAAGAAACTCAGAGGTCCGTGTCAAAAAAATCAAAAGGAGTCGCTCGCTCAATAAACAAACTGAAATTGTTTGTTTATGAAATTGTTTGTGTTTTTGTTGGCAATGCCCAAGTAAAACCGTTCAACCATTCACACTCTTGACAGACGTTGTCACACTTGTGTATAGTTTTTGAACAGGATCCTGTGATTTTTTGAATAGGTACTAAAACTGAAACCGTTTTTTCAGATCATCCTCATTTTTTGCATGGTCAAAATATTTGTAAAATTTCTAAGGAAATGTCAGATGTTTTATTACTGCTTCTTTGACGTATTTACTATTTTGTCTCGATTCTTTTCAAGGTCTCTAGAGCAGAAACTTGCAAACGCATATCAATTCACATGCAATACGAAGGCTCGCTTATCAACGTGTTACACAGAGCGTTTTCCTAGCTATATAGAATAGAGCTACTTTCATGTTTATATTTATCTATTTTGGTTTTCCTATACGTTCCCAACGGACGTTTTGAGACCTGCTTATTCCTCATAGTCATAAGTCATAAGACTATACTTCTTTTTTGGATGAAATTATGATCGATTAGATCATTTACTATCGATTATGATATTTGTGGTTTTTATGGTATTCATTCAATCCCAATTTTCGGGCCCCCCAAACTCTCCCCCCCCCCCCCCCACACAACTGTTGGGACTGCAACATCGAAGTTACGCCAGCGCCTACAAGTCCTTGTCTCTGCTACTATAGAATTAATTATTTCGTATTGCATCATTGTATTGGATCATTGTATTGATTTGTGTCAGGAGGTGCTTAAAAAAATTGTTTGTATTCGCACACTTTTGTTTGACGTCAAATGGATACAAAAAAGTATGAAGCCTTGTGATTAGGGACTTCTGTTGACGAGAAGAGAAGAGATGTGTCAAATGTCAATGCGATATGTAAATTGATGAAAACAAATTTCGTCTTACTCTTCTAGCTCTAGGATTGTCAGGAGATTCCAGAGGTTGACATTTGTAGCTGTAGTGATTCAACCAACCAGCCGAAAGGCTCTGAAAAATACAGGAATTATTTAATATTTACTTACAAAATGAAATCTTCAAATTTGTATTTTATATATTTACCTCGTAGATCATCCAACTGCTGGCCACCACATTGAATAAATTATAAGCAATTAAAATGTTCTTCAATTGGAATGGTTGTCGATCCTTCATGAAAGCTGGACCGACTATCAAGCAGAAGCAATGATAGACGACGAGAATGGCAATTAATGGAAGAGGTTCGTCGATCAGAAACCAATTCCTAGTAATAGGATCTGGAAATAATTAAAGCACTAATATTAATGTTGTGCCAATTAATAAAAAAACAGAGCGAGCGTCGCCACTTGAAACTTATGGCTCGAATCTCTGTTTTTTTGTCTGTATGTGCATTTGGCGTCTCCTGCCAAACGAAGTAACGGATCAGGCCAATTTTTTCACACAACTTATATTACTATTCTCTTTGTCGTCAAAATGATTTCAGGTAGTTAGGTCCATTGGTTTCATTGGAAATTGGATTTGTGTTGTTTAGGTAACATTAGCATTGCAATGAAATCTTCTATGCTAAAGTTTATAAATTACCTATTGAACCATGATCACTGCAAATGTCTGTAGTATTTATTTTCTAAATTGTCATTTCGTCTATGAGATTGAATAATATTGAATGTAAGGTTTTGTGATAATCTTTCCAGTTTCTGAAGAAAATCTGAACTCTTCTGTGATCTTGCAAGTGATTATTATAGACGAGACGTCCGCGCAATCTTCTTTCATATACCAAATAAAAGATCACATGGAACATTCTGTGGTGTTTTTCCTTCATTTACATGATCAGGTTCTTAGGCGTGCGGGAATGTCGTCTAGATAACTACCGTGATTATTCATGGATTATTTACGGAATTTCGGGTAGATCATGTTCTGTACATCCGTGCTCGCTTATCAACGAGCTACACCGAGCGTTTTCCTAGTAATTTATAATAAATACTTGGTGAAGTGAGGAAATAAACATTTGTTACCGTCTTTTGACAGAAATAGTACTGTCATCTTCAGGGTCAATGGTGTAAGGTAAAGAAACAATTAATTTATTGATATAGTAATAATAGGTTTAAGAAACTGAACTAAGTCAAGAAAAAGATTAAGAATTGAAAAATCAATATTAATTTAACTAAAATTAAACAAGGATTTAAATAACAAAGTGACAGTTTCATAATTATTACATTTCTGAGATCGTAGAAGGCGCCCAAAAACATCTTCTAAATGAATGATCTAATGGTTTTGATATACTTCAATATTTATAGAAATATATTTCGTGTGCCTATTATTTGAATGATGTTTATATGTGACTGGACAACAGTCTATAATCCGCGTTTGTGAATGATGAGGGAAATGAAGGTTGGAAGTTTGAATGAAAGACTAAAGAATAATGTTGGAAGCTGGTGCAGCCGTGGTCAAGAAGATGTTGTACAAAAACTTGTACAAAAACTTGTAAAAAAAACTGCCAAGCACCTTCCCACTTAAAGCAATTGAGATCTAAAAGAAGGGCCAAGCAATAATATATTGTTTAAACATTTTCGCACTTAAAATTCGTGAAATCATTTCGCCCAGTTACTGCCGCCAAGCACAACACTATAAACCTAACGTTGTGTCCAAATTTGAAGAATACAATCTAAGTGAACCATCATTGTAAACTTTAACAAATTATAAAAATAAAAACGACTTAAAAAAAAATTAAAAATAAAGCTAGGCGCATTGTGTCAAGAAGAAGGCAACATAAGAAAGAAGATGACGATAAAGGAGCCGAAGAAAGACAGAAAGTAGGAAGAAGAGAAGAAGTAAGTCTACATGGTCGGTGCAAATTCAATGCGCCAAATGATCATAATTTGAAATAAAAATTACTACATTTAGTAAAGCATGTATGTATCTTATTGAGATGTGGTTTCAAGAAGAGATGAAGGGAAAAGTTATTATGGCTGAATTTCCAACGAATTTCCAACGCAAATGAACTCCGCTTAAAATGTATTTATACGAAAGTTACATAAATTCACACATATTCCTACTCACTTAATAAATCCAAGACAAGTCCGCATATGTATTAAACATCTTACTTATAGTTACGCAGTTCTGTCTGTGTGTCAGGAACGCCTGCGCGCGCATCCTCTCAATTTCGCGCGCACACTCTCTATGTTGTATTTAAAATTAAAATGGTCGACGTTACATTGCCCAAATCATGTCCAAAATACATCTTTTGCTCTTTGTGCATAAATAAATAACTGAAACTTACCTAAATGGCAATCCTTATCCCTTTGTGTTTATAAGAAATGTATTTTAACACAGAATAACTGTCCAAATCTTTACATTATATTGAAAACGGCACTATTTTGTATTTAAAATGGTGGCCTTTCATTGCCAATCGTGTCTAAAAATACGTCTTTTGCCTTCGCAAAGTAAAGAAATAACCATAACTTACCTAAAACGTAATCCTTATCCCTTTGAGTGTGTAAAAAATCTACTATAACACATAATAACCGTTCAAAAGAGACATTACATAGAAAACTTCTTTACTCCAAGAAACGTCAAAGTGTAATTTTTAAAAATTTTCATTTGATCTGTATTTTAGAGGGCCATGAAAACCAAACAAAGCCGATAGATTTTTAACATTGGCCTCAAGATGCAATTTGCAAACGATCAAACGTATTATTTTCTTCCTACATTTAATCAACACGGTTCTGTAACCCTCAAACCAACTAACCGACGAAGTTTTTAAATAATGTTGTTAGATTAATCATTTTCAGTCGTTTCTTATTTCGTAGAGTGGTCTGTATTCAGTCATGTATTGACAACGAATTCATGTTGCTGTTGATAAAGTTTGAAGCACCAATGTTTAAGTTTTACATTGTTAACTGAATATCTATACTTTAATTAGTGGTAGATCGGCTGAAGTCCATTTCAATATGAACAGTATTTCTGACATCAACCAATCATTTGTAATGGTGACATGAGTTATTGTAAGAGAATACTTCAATATAACGTTATTTGTTAACATCAGTGAAACGGTACTTGATAGAGCTTGATTACAATCCAAAATTGTGCACCGCAAATCAAACAAATTTACTTCCGCCCTACATCTGAGGAACGTATAATATAATGAAGCCGTAGATAACATGTAATAGCATAACAAATGAAGAAAAGGCCGTGGGCATCAGGTCACGGTATCAACGTAATGAAATATATATTTTTTTTACGGCGCATACATTGTTTTTCTTCTTATTTTTACTTAGTACGAATACTCTGGTGTAAATTTGAAAACTTATATGAAATTGTTTTACCATAATAGGTATGATCAAATTGCTTTTCTTCGTTCCTCATTTTTTAACGTTTTCTGTTAAGATTGGGTCATCAACGACGTCAAATGTATTAACGACGCACACTCTGCTGACAAATATTGCTGTCGTTTTATATTTACGCATAACTCACTGGTGCACATTGGTCATGTTTTACATGACGGGTCCCTCTAGTAAATTAATATATATTTATAAATTAATAAATAAACCTACATTCACCTATTTCCTACAAAGTAGCTCCAAATCAATCATAAAATACGTAAATTTCGTCTGGTTTAATCTGTTTTTTCAACTGTAACTTCACTTGTAACTTTATTCATAATGAATGAATATGTTTAAAACTTTAACATATTAAATTTTGGTATGTTTTCTAATATGTGTCCAAATTTCAGAATCCAATCTATAATAGTTTCGCTATAGTGACCTCACAACCAGTTTTTTTTGCGCAACCCGGCTTTTTCACTTCACTTCATCCGCCAGCTTGTGTTTTTTCCTGTCGTTTACGTCTCTCTCTTCTCCAACAAGCTGAAATTTATTAAACAGTACTAACCTAAATTGCAGGATGCCAAATTGCATTTTCACAAAAGTCACTGATTGGTAAAAGAAAAGTTCATAAATGGCCCAAGGCTCACATTGTAGCAATGACATCAATAGAACGACGACAAGAATGATTGTTTCATGATTACTGATAAATGCGGCCAATTTTTTTTAGAGTTTTTACGTTTTTTAAAAAGGAATAAAAATGATCTCTTCTCATTCCCAGATGAAGTATCACGTCATGTATTGATTTCGTCTTAAAGTGGTCCCACTTCTCCAGCCATGGTGCTTAGAATTCGCAATAATTCATACCAATCTCTGATGAAATAATACCTCAAACAACAGCATAAAACCATTATATTATCTTACCGTATGCTCCAATTATATGTTTTAATTGAAGTTCCAATTAAACTATCCCAAAATAAATCATATTTGTAGTGCAATGTTGCCAGATTTATGGTAAATTTCACACATTGTACACATTTTCTTTCTTATTTGGCCCGTGACCCCATATTTTCAAACGGCAGTCTTATTCTAAAAATTATTATCTTTATTTTAAGACTATTTTCAATATTTTGTCATTCCTCTTGCGGTTTAAGGAGCAATTTAAGGCCAATTTTCCGGGACGATTTCATGTCTCTCTGTGTTATCTTATGGGGGAAAAGATGATCTTCAATCAAGAATATCTAATTATATCATACGGTAAGGGGCAAATATTTTTTGCTAGTTCTTTGTAATATGGTTTCATTAATCTTTGGTGTGAATTACAGCAAATTCTCATTCCTATGACATAACCCTGGGACCCCCTTAAACTGTAATATCATTCTACGGAAATGTAATAAATACGAAAAATATAAAAAATATAAAATACGACGGAATAGGTGTGAAAAAGTGTCGAAAGTGGTGCTACAAAACTTACGACTGTTTGCAGACAACATTGCAGTATACGTGTGATAAGCTTCTGCAGCGCCCGTGTAATTCATCTCTGCTGATATTGTATCGACGTCCACACACTGACAGCCGCCTCTCGTGTGACAATGTCGCACCTCACAGTGTTTTGTTCAAACATCACATTCTTTCTCGCACCTCGCGAGTCGCGTCTTTCACAAAAAACGAGCACATCTATTAATAAAGTGAAATTGATTTGATTATTAAACTAAGAATTCCTGTAGGAAATTTAAATTAATTGATAAACAATTGAATGCTTTACCGGAAGTATCGTGTAACCGGGTAGCCAACATTTTTCGAAAATATGTTTTTTAGTTAGTACATTGTATGTTAACTAGCTCTAATAAAAATAATGATTTTTTCAATGTAAGTATTATTCATACATCTATCATCATGAAATGAGTGCGTTGTGTCCGGCCGGCGCTAAGTTGATAAAACTCTCGCCCGGCAAGGCAAGTGAGAGGTCCCGGCCTTATCCCGGTTTCGGCCGGATATTTTTCACATGGTTATACACAAGGTTCAAGAACAAATAGATTCTCGTCTACTTTAACGTCGAAAATGGCGACATTGTATTGTATTGTATTGTTTTATTCGGTTTTCAGAAAAACATTTTAGATTTTATAAGCCATGTCAATAATAAATAGGTAACATATAATTATTCAGAGCACTACAACACACATGTTGGAGATGTTTATCCTCTGGCGGACAATTCTATTCGGAATTGAATTCCGAATGAATAATAATTTCAGTTCGATCAGAGGTATACCTACCTACGGTCTGACAGTTTAGTATGTACACAACATTAATGGGTAGAACAAATGAAGGGCTCAATTCTAAAATCTTTCTAACGTAATGTTTCCCTGAATCGCGTTCAAATTACACGCGGGGCGAAAGTCATGTCTCCATGAATCGCGACAAGGCGATTTGATTTGACAGCGATTTGTCGCCATCTACCACTATTAGAAACTGCCCTCTGTATAGTTACTTTGAGATACTGAGTCGCTCAAACGTTGGCCTCTTTTCGTTGTTTTTTCAATTATACAATCGCGAAACAATGAACTATTTGCGTTTCATGGGAATTCTTACTTTACTTTAGTCACATAATATTTCCATTTGAAGTTTTACTTGCGCTGTCCAAGACAGCAGGCCAAACACATCCATAGACTTAATATATTTGTACAAAATCCTCTCATGATTGGCCATAGGCGGATCCAGACACATTTTTAGAGGGGGGGGGGGGGGGGGGGGGGGGGGAGGGCGAATGTTTCTTAAAACGTATGGTCATTGTCAGGGCCGTATTATCCATAAGGCACCATAGGCAGTCTGCCTAGGGCCTACGAAGCTTTTGGGGCCTACGAAAGTGCCAGAAAATTGATTTCAAAGTGTCAAAAAACCAAAAAAAGACCTGCGGGACAGGTTTCAACAAGTCTCCCACCACCCCAAAGTGAACATTTTTAAAAAATATTACAAAATATACCTCATAACGTCTCAAAGTTGATTTCAAAGTGTCCAAAAACTAAAAGACACCCTACGGGGCAGGGTAGGGACGCCCCCCCCCCTTAAACCGCTTTCACATAACACGCGTTTCGCGTCTTTTTCAAAATAAAAATCGCCGCTTTGCCAGAACCATTCACATTACCTCGACGCGGACGCGGCGCGGATTATAAGCACCTTGGTTTCGCCTTGATTAGGGCCGGTATAACCAAAGTTAATCTGAGCCGGATTAACTAAATATTGGACTAAATTGGCGGCACAGCCAATCAGATACCTCAAAATGAGTGAAACAATTGAATTTAATCCAAAAGTTAGTTAATCCAGCACAATTTAACTTTGGTTATTCCGGGCCTTAGAGGAGGCCGTGGAAAACAGAATGCTGATATAAATGTATTATTTTTTTGAGCGAGCGTAGCGAGCGTCACCACGGTACTCTTATGGCACTTTCTCTGTGTGTTTTTTTTTTTTGTGTTTTTTTTTGTGTTCACAGCCCAGGTCAAATGGCACAACCAATCGATCTGAAATTTTACACATATGCTAACGTATTCTATGCGGTCCCTGGGATCGTTTTGAATGGGCTCATGTGATTGGTTCAAATTTAAAAAAAATTATCTTTCGATTGGTGGTTCCGATCAATTTAAAATTTTGACAAGTCATTACGACCAACATTGTACCCACTCTTACAAAGTTTCAGCCAAATCCTCCCATTGGTTAAAATGTAAAAAAATCTTTTATGTGATTTTTGAAATTTAAACTAGAACCGTATGACCGATCAACTTAAAACTTTGCATGGTCATTGGGACCAACATTATCTGTAGTTTTGAAAATTTTCGGACTAATCTGTGTTTAAATCCAAAAGTTATTGACGTTTTACGGACATTTTGCGTGTTGGCTGTCAAATTTCTCGAAAATGTTGATCACGGCTACTTCGACTCCTTTAGTTCCAAGGTAGTTAGAGTAGAAACTTTCAAACGTATATGAAAACTGATATGACCATTCAACAGATCAATCTAATGTTGTGTTAAGTGGGTATCACACTGAGTTGCAACCCGTGGTTGGAACTGTCGTATGGAAACTTTTGTTGCAAAAGGAGGCAACCGCCTATCACACGCAACTGTTTGGGTTGATGTTGGTTAGTTCACAATTGACACTCATGAGTTGCGCAGAAAGCAGTTGCCATAGTAACCAAAATAAAAGTATAGAGAATAACAAAATCTGACAACGGCAATCCAAATCTCATATTTAGAGTGATTACTTGTGAAAGAAAGATATTTAAGTAAGTACAAGTTAATAATAATACGCACTATTTATCCATACACATGTTCAAGTTAAATATTCATCTGATAAATATGATTTATAGCTAATATTTATAGCATCCTATTGGTAAGTTCACGTCACGTGGTACCACAACAAATTGTTGGAACCGGAAAAATAGAGACTTCTCTATTTGTCAAACCAACCCGTGGGTTGACCAAATTCAGTCTCTGCACATGCGCGGCCAACCATATTTTCCAACCGTCTGTTCCATACACGGGTTGCAACTCAGTGTGATAGGGCTGAACACACACTTTTATCATTATGAGTGGTCCCAGGTATATTTTTTTAAGGGGACCGGGTCATGAAAACCAAAATTTTTTAATTAAATTTTTTAAATTTTATTAATTTTCTGGGGAGTTTAATGAACAAATTGATATCAACATGTTATACCTTTTAGTATTAAATAGTATTGCTATAACTCATTTTTTGTCGGGTGACTGGAATGATTCCTCAATAATCATACCTAGTCAGTTTTTCACCCTGCCTTTAATCTCCGTTATCTCTGGAACACATTTTTGATGCTCCATGTACCTATAACTCAAAAACTATTAGAGCTAGACCCTTCATTTTTTAAACATGTATTCGTTTTAGTATACCCTAACTATGGAACTAGGATTTAAGAAATCGGTCCCCAAATAAAAAGTTTAAAAAATAATTTGGGTGAAAAAAACAGCGTTATTTTGATGTGAAAATCGTCAATTAGGAAAAAAATCATTTAAAATTAAAGTACTTGTATAACGAAAAAGATCCTAGTTCAGTGGGATCATAATACATGTAGCTGTTTGCAAAATAAAATTTGGGATGGTAGCTATCATACTGGCTGAGTGACAGGTACATAAAATATGCAAATTTGCATGTTAAATGCTCACGACCCGGTCCCCTTAAAGAGATCCTGTTAAAGAGGTCCTTAAAGAGAACAGTTCAATCAGAAAGGTTCAAAGGTTCAAGCTTTGCATGGTTATTGGGACTAATGTTTTAGGAATATTTTGAGATTGTTATACTTGAGTCTGACAAAATTCAAGAATTATTGGCTTTTAATGATATTTTCTATAGACATAATTTCGGTTCGAGGTGTTGCACGTGTCCGTGCTCGCTCATCAACGCGTTACACAGAGCGTTTTCCTAGTTAGTAATAATTTGTGTGTTATTAGATGGAATAATATTCACAGGTATGTAATTATTAACCATATAGTCTTATTTTATACATGACGTAGTCGCACTTGATTGGCTGCTAAGTCGTGACGTCATTTTCACCGCGCGCGTTACTTCAAAAAACCTCCCGACAATCGAGGTGAGGTGGCGAGAAAAAAAACCGCAAGCGGCAAAATTTTCGGTGGTTTTGATTGGTCAAAAAAAAGACGCGAAACGCAAAACGCGAAACGCGTGTTATGTGAAAGCGGCTTTTATCCCGTCAAATATTGTTTTCCTTGCCTTGTCCCCACCTGGCAGAAATCCTGCGGTTGCCCATGCCCATTGTTTTCTTCAGCAAAAAACTAAAGATCATTGATCGTCTCCTTGCTTATTATTTTACAAATTAACCACTGGGAAAATTAAAATATATCGTACAGGAGTGGTGGGGGGGGGGGGGGGGGGGGGGGGGAGCCTACGAAAAAAGTTTTGCCTATAGGACCTAGTTAGGTCTTATCACGGCCCTGGTTATTGTAGTGGTTAATTTGTAAAATATTAAGAGAACACTCAAGGATTGCAAGAGGAAATATGCTTGCTACGAAAAAAATAAGGGGGGGGGGGAAGTCTGGGGGCGAAGCGAAGCCCCGAAATTGCAGCCCCACAGTATTTTAGAATTCAAAAAAAATGTGATTCTGAGGCATTAAAATGTACAAACTGAAGCAAACAACCCTGCAATTGTTGCCCCGCAGGGCATTTTTTTCGAATATAAATAATGAAAAAGTGATTAGGACGCTGAACTGCTGAAAATACAATAAGCAAACCCCGATTGATGCCCCGCAGGAATTTGATGGGACGCTGAACTTATTTTGTTTGGGGAAAATATTTGTTTTAGTACCTATGATTCTTAGGGAGGGCGATCGCCCCCCCCCCCCCCCCCCCCTGGAACCAACACTGTGATTGACATTCATATACATTTTAACTTGTCCGTTATGTGTAAGAACTGCTCGACTTGTAATACGGTTTGAATATTCCCTCCACCCGTGTCAGTTCGATAATCGATTCGAGTAGTCAGTTCGACTTCAACTTGTCGATCTCGAGTATGCGATTGCGATTCGATTATTCTTTCAAGTATGGCTAACTTGTCTGTCGTTGTGCTGGCATAAAACTTTAACCTAATTAATGTTTCGTTTTTATTATTTTGATATAAGCGTTTACATCATACTTTACGCAGTGCTTACCAATATGTGGCACTTATCAGAATGAATGTTTAAGTCAAGAAGACAGAATAAAAGAAGCTTTCCATTAACGTATGGTCAGTGAACCTTGTTCTGAAGACCTGTCTTGGATTGGTAATAGCTCGATTTTAAAGGGTAACCTGTTGCTGGAATATTTCAAACTTCCGTATTTTTAACTACCTATGAACATACATTTTGTATCTTTGGATATTCAATACTATTTCACATATTACACACCTAGCGTTCCTTTGCTTTGCGAATAAATGTTAGCTGTAAGTTCTACTTCGATTTCTTTTATGTCTCAATTTTTTTACTTTGTATTATAGGTACCTACCTACAGTGGTTAATTTGGGGGCGGACGAAGGCGGACGCGTCCCCTCACTCTTTTTTCAGGGTGGACGCCGTCCGCCCACTTATTTTTCATAGAAGTAAAAATTGGATTAATTGTGTGCAAATCGCGTAGAAAGGCACCAAATTTGGTACTGAAATTCAAAATTTTCCCGGGGCTATGCGCCCCGGACCCGCATTCTATTGGGGGGCCCTCCCCCCAAACCCCCCATTGTTTTCGTAAGCATATATCTTTCCCCCAACATCATAGCGCGTCCGCCCACTTATTATTTTACAAATTAACCACTGCCTACCTATTCTGGATATGTCCGTATGTTTGTATGTTTTAATTCACTATAATATTATTTTTCAGCTGTGGTAGCAGAAACATGGCCAACACTAGCGTCAATATGGCAGCAAGTTTGGGGATTACCAGCTCCGAGCCTCGGGAACTTAAGCTGGGAGCCAGCTTCAGTAACCAAGGACCTCTTTTTCACACATTACGTTGTAAGTGCTTCAATCTGTGCAACCTCTTTTAACAGACCTGAAAAAGGTAACGAGACCCAGCGGTTTCTAAGTTCTGACAAAAAAATTATTGGAGTAGGTAAAATGACTTTACTGTAATGCTTTATGAAGTCGAGAAGTACACTTGATTCAAACACACTAAACGAGTTATGCCACACAGTGGCACAAGTTACATACAACGTGTTGTAGGTACATCCTCCAAACTGACTTAAAAAATACCTGTGGTGAGTGAGTCTGTCTGTGACCAATCGAATTTAAGATCAATGTTAGTACAATTTTTATTATTTTGAGATATGGTCAAAAACTTAATGTGTTGAGTAACTTACCTAATTTGTAATCAGCCAACTATTAATAAAATTCCAGTTCTGATTAGGTAATGTACCTATATTTCATGCTTGTCAACATGCACAATCAAGGTTGCTAATCAATACAGCTAAAGTTATCCTAGTAACTATTCTGTGTCTGTTTGCAGATGACTTCAAGCCCGCTAGTGTTGACGTCCACAAGGTGGCGACGGTGGAAGTGAACGACAAGAACGGCAAGGAAGTGATGGTGACCGTCCCACACAACGACGGGGCCGGCACGCCGCACACTGTCTTCAAGGGGAACCAGTGTCCCATCAAGAAGGACTGCGTTCTCATCATCAACAAGACTACGGGAGAAATGACACTTGAAAAACTTCACACGGGAATTGTTGTGAAGAAAACTAGGTGGGTTATAGATTCATTGATTTTGGCAACTTATTGTTCAAGTTTTGTTGATCACCTTTGTCATTTTATGTGATCGCAATCATATCCCAGGAAAAGGGAAATTGTGTTGTCATTGGCTGTAGGTTACATTTGAGGTTTTGGTTGTAGGAAGATCTATTTATTTTCAAATTTTTTAAGTAGGTATGTAGTGTAGAGGGGGCTGAAAGGGACAGTGAATATCTTTAGAATGTGTAACACAGTGGCGTGCCAACCTATGTAAATTTGGCGCAAATGCGCCGGAATTTTTGGGGGTGGGTAGGTACCTGACCCGGGTGGGTGGTGGTACGGTAGGTAGGGTAGAAATAGTGCGCCAAGCACTCATTAGAAGGAATTAAACACTAAACTGGAGGTGATTGAGTATATTGGAACCTTCGGCAAAATATGCATTACAGTTTCAATTATTATTCAAATTGTACATATTCCAAACTGGTATGGACGGCGTTTGTAACTTTGGCCTTTAGGGCATAATAATTGTCCGCTTAGTAAACAAGCCCAGCTTTCCACTATCAAAGACGTTCACACTCAAGAGTAGCATTGTTTTTCTTATAGGTATACCTACTTTGCATACATAGTCAATAACGCTGTGTTTCAGTATGGGGGGCAGCAGTCCCTATTTGTGGACAGTTTCTAACAAAATTGAGAATGAGACCTCTCTTAGAGGTCTGAATTTTCAAAAATTTTGCTGTGCGGCACTATTTTCATTGATCTTTTTAAGCAAAAATTTATTTTGGCTGTTCTGACATCCGTTTATTTTTTACACACTTAAATTATTATTAAATTTCTAAGAGAGCTAAGATTAAAAAGATTCGCTATGCGGCATTATTTCATGAAATTATCCAACTAAAATTAATTTTGGTTGGTCTGTTTCTATACACTAAAATAATTTTTTACTTCTCTTCGAGGTCCTGAAATTCAAAAATTTCGCTGCGCGGCATTAATGAAATTTGTATGCAAAAATAAATTTTAGCTGATCTGTTTCCCTTTATTTTATACACACTCAAATAATTTTTAAACTCTCCTTAGAGGGCTAAAATTAAAAAATTTCGCTGCGTGGCATTTGGGGTCTGGCCCCCTGCGCACTTACTTCCTTGGGCAATACTCGTTGTCTTGCATATTCGCTTGGGTTCAAGCCTAGTGCCTGGAAGGGGTGGGTGGGTCCCTGTGAACCGAAATGCGCCAAAAGTTTTGGATGTTCAGGACGCCACTGGTGTAACATATAGAGTGTTCTAATTTTATCACTGAATGCCACCAGCAAGAAGAACACTTTAAAATCAAGTTCAACTAATTCTGCAACACTAAATGGAAAAAAAAACTATTTTGTGTTTTTGTGCCGAGCAACTCAAGTAAGAATTTTCAATGTTGTTTAATCCTCAATATCATGGAAAGTTTTCATCATTTGTCGGTATCAATAAATAGAGATCCGATTATATGGTGATCGCGAAATTTTCGAAGTGTTGTAAATGACTCATATTTCTCAATATAAATGCGTTTCCATATGTTTCTGACCCAAAAACACTGGAATCTAATCGCGACAAAACGCGAAATTTACCCTTAACACCGCTAAACACCACCAAACTGCCTAAATCGCGAAATATATCGCGAAATACCACCAAATTGAATATATTTCCTGTAAATTTGTAAATTTCGCAGTTGCTTTTCTAATTTTTCTGAAAATCACCAAGGTAAAACCCAATATTTAACCTATTATATTTCTAAATACATTCAGTGACCCTCCCCTATTCACGTAAATGACAGAAGAGCTCTGACCTTGTAGAAAACTACTTGGGGTTGCTTAGTGACAGGGACAGTGACCTCGCATAATCACGTGAAAATAAAGTTGACATATGTCTTTTACAGTCGCAATACATAAACAAACAGCATGAAACAGCTTATAATAATTTTATTTTTGATTTAGCATTGTAAAAACCAAGGTGGACAGTCACATGCTGCACTGGCTTACCTAAGTTGAAGTGATATATGAGTTCGAATTCTTTTCATTTAGATAGACCCTCTTCATTTAGATCGAAAGAAAATTTACATACCTAACAACATTGCCCTGGTATATGAATAGAAGAGTAAATGGTGATAATATTATGAAAGTCCCAGCACTTGTTCGTACACTATTTAATTTTTATTATTCTTCAATGGAATTTCTAATATCATAATCTGAAATTTATCTATATTTTTTAAAAACATAAAACGCGAAATTGACAATTCTTAAAACCACAAAACGCGAAATTTCCAATTCCATAAACGAAATTTTGAAGTTTTTAAAACCATATAATCGGATCTCTATCAATAAAACATAAATTGGCAAATATTTTTGAAAAGTGTACCTACGTAAAGTTTTGTTGCTGGCGCTGCTGACTCGATATGATATTCTCTCTTCAACGATATGGTCTTAAACAGTAAGATGGTGGAATCTGCCAGATTAGAGGTTGTGGAATTCATCTTACGTCTCTATTGTTGCTCCCAGGTTCGAGGCCCCGGCAAAACTAGCTCCTCCGACGCTGGATCCGCTCTCGCTCGGTCGGAAACCGTCTCCCAAACATCGCGACGGCCGAGGTAAAGCTTCTCCAAAGCCTTCCTCTCTCGGATGCATTCCCAAACACTCGCCACTTCACGCGTCGCCCAACCCCAGTTTACCGATGATCGGAGAGGACATCGACCCCGGCTACGACGACCCGAGACCCTCGAGCCAGACGCAGAAGAGTTTGCCCGACTTCTCGAAGCAAGATCGAGACTCGGGCGTAGAATCTAACAAATCATCTCAGTGGAGAAATACTCAAGACACAAGTGAGCGAGATTCGAAACACAGATCTCTGTCGAAGGTTCCGGGACATGTTTCCAAGAAGAATCCCGGTGAACGTGTTGACGGGCGAGATACAATGTACAAACCAGCGCGGCCGCAAGTGGTGGTGAAGCAGCCGTCTCCGGAAATAACCTTCACCTTCGAAGCGACGGAGCCCGAGAAGCCGGCAGCGAGTGACCCCGTGGACCTGGATGACATCGTGGGAGTCTTGTCCGACTCTTCCAGTGACGACTCCGGGAGCGAGTCCGGGTCAAGTAGCTCCAGCAGCGAACCAGACAAGAAACCCGTGCCAAAGACATTGCCAGGTTTGTTACTTCTTCTTGACAATGTACTTTATGGTGACTTTCCCTAACATTTAGCATTTTTAACACAAAAACTGAGCTCTAGATTTACTTTGCTATTCATTAGATGCTAATCGATGTTTTGTTGTACCTATGTACGGGTGACTATGGTACGACTGGGGTGACTATGGTCATTTGACAAAAGCTGATTTTTTTCACAACCAGCTGTGAAACTGACAGCACCTTGCTCAGAAATTATCACCAATGTTTTTGTTCTGCTAAGCTAATAGCATGCAAGCATTTCATTTTCAACACTACTGCTTCTTTGGTGTTGGTGACCAACACCAAAGAAGCAGTTGTGTTGAAATGCTTGCATGCTAAATGACCACATGACCATAGTCACCCCAGTCTGACCATAGTCACCCCCTTTCACACAAAATATCTTGTTCAACTGTTGGCGCTCAGTGAGTGTGAACAAAATGTTGGTGTTCACATCATCAGTCTGATTACTGAGTGATCGACTCCTTTTGGCACAGACCTCTTTTTTTCTGTTACTGCCGGTGTAGAGGTCACATTTTTTCTTCAATCGATCTGAAAATTTGCACATACAAACCATCTCTGGGCATTGTAGACCCCAATTTTTTTAAATCCGTTTATTGGTTCAAATTATAAAAATATTATCTTCCAATTGGTTGGTCCGATCAATTTGAATTTTTTTCAGGTTATTAAGACCAACATTGTCTCAAATTTGACCAAGTCCTCCGATTTGTTAATTTGTACAAAAAAACTTCCGATTGGTTGAAAATCAAATTGCTCTGATTAAGTTCAAATTTGGCATGGTGATCAAGACCAACACTAATATCTTACACACACATTTTCAACCCAATTAACCAGTCAAGTATTGGCAGACTTGTTGACTTTTAAGACTTTTGAAAGAGTTGTTGGGAAAAGTTTCTTAGTCATGACCACGTGTTGACTTTTAAGAGAGTTGTTGGGAAAAGTTTCTTAGTCATGACCACGGTGGAGTACAAAGAGGTGAATTCACCAAGCGCTGAGAGCTGGTTGCTTATCATAGCGGTAAGCAACAAGCTGCGCGCCTGGCGGACAACGCGGTAACAAGCGCGCGCGCATTCAAACCACTGATACAAACACAACTAAAACAAGCTGTCTTCAGACGCTCTCGTTCTTGTTTCATTGCATTTATTCCATAATGGACGTTTGTTACATCCGTGAGCTTTGTACGTTTTTAATTGCAAACTTGACAATTATTCGGTCATCGATAAAAAAAAATGGTAGAAGGTTGTAACTTAACATTTTAATAAATACGCCTAATACCTATAGGATAGTTGAAATGGTAAAAAAAAAAACGATAAAGATATTATTTTCTGAAGTAATAAATTCTTACCGGCTAGAATTTGTAAACAAAAAAATACAGAACACAGAAAACAGAAAATATGACTTATGTCGTTTTCGGCTGGCTGCACTGGGGTTGCACTGAGCTGCACTGAGTGCAAGTGGCGTGTTCGACTGGCAGTGCGAGTTGCTCTGGGGCAATGTTTTCGTATTCGACTGGGAAGTGGTGCACACTGGGTGCGCACTCAGTGCACTATTTCTTGCTCGGAAATATTAGGTAGAGTTGCCCCCTCCACTCCGCCGCACTCCGACAAAATGGCGGCACGAAAAACAAAATTGATGTTGTTACTGGAGGTTTTCCTTCAAAACACTCGGGAGCTCAATTTCTTCGGTTGCCATTTGAAAATAGCTGTCAGTGTCAAAACACAAAATCAAAACATACCATTCGTATTCGGCTGAGACCGCACTGGGGGCAGCACTAGGCAGCACTAGGGCAAAACCAGGTTAAGACATGACGTCACGATCAAGAACTCAGTGCAACCCTAGTGCGGCCAGCCGAAAACGACATAAGTAAGTTATTATCACGTCATTAAAAACACGTTAATGTGGAAGGTACAGAGTATTAATGAAAAGGTAATGCGATAATAAAATGATAAATAAAAATCCTAGGTAAATTAAAACAATTGACTTTAATAAAACTAGGGGTGTGCGAATAGTGATTTTTTAAGTCGAAGTCGAAGTCGAATAGTTGGTCCAGAAAATGTCGAATATCGAAGTCGAATATCGAATATCTCTTCTCATCGAATAGTTAATCGAATAGTTACTCGACAATATTTATTGAATATGTACACAATCCCCCGATGTCAAAAAGCGTTCACAAATTGGCTTTGGAAGCTGACTGGACGTTGTAATAGCCGTATCACAGACCACTTACTCAGCTAACAAACTAATCAAGTAACAATTTATCCAATTACTACTGGACAACTGGTAACTGGAGATACCTACCCAATTATTTTGTACCTAATCAGTAATCACACCTACACAGTGGCGGCTTGACCATATTCAATCCGGGCCATGGCCCCGGTAGAAAAGGGTGGTGGGTGGGTGGGTGGGTGGGTGGGATGAAGGTATGAAGGTATTAAACATCAAGTGAATTATAATAAAATAAAAGCTGTTAATATGTATTAATTGAATATAGTTAGTAATAGAGTTCTTTGTACATTCTAATCTTTGTACATGTTCCAGACGATTGAATGGGTTTAAATGGTTTAAATGAAAAAAATTCAGAATACGCGCAGTAGGTAGATTGAACTTGCCGCCTTTATAAAGCCGGTTTCCTGTTGGTGGGAATAGTATAGCAGTGATATTTATTTGTTAATGTTTGTTGTGATGTGATAATGTTGTCGATTTCACGTAAGCCAGAGAGGAAAGTAAGTATGAGATTATCAAATGCAGTTGTAGAATCAGGGCCCGGTATGGCCGACATGGCCACAGCCATACCTATAATGCATCAGCCTCGGCTGATGCATGCATGCAGGCTGTAGGCAGGTTAAAATTATTGTGTATTTTGTAGGGCTGTGCGAGTTTGATATTTTAAGGTCGAGTCGAGTTCGAGTCGAGTCAGTGAGATGAATCGAGTTTTTCGAGTCGAGTTCGAGTCATGTTCAGCAAATGTTCACCTACGTACTATTAGGTCATAAAATTATTATTCGACCATCACAAAATGAATTGAAATATTTACATTAATCATACATCATCTATACATTGTAGGGCTGCTAATTCATGTCATTTCTTATTATAAGATAAGATGTGTATTAGGTAAATCATTTTGATTCTCATACTACAGGGGTTTGAAGTGTACTACTAGAAAATTGTAGCTTGGAATGACAAGTAAAGATCTAACTTCCTAGGATCTAAGCTTTAGCAGCTGCTGTATCTTGGGGGAAAAAAAAAATTCAATCTGCTACTAGAAATACTACTAGGTAGGTACTACATAGAATGTAACAGCCAAAGACCCTAGAACTTCCTTAGGCCAAGAATTCTGGGTTATTGCATTCCTAGAAGTATTGTCAGAAGCACTTAGACCTGCAGTTGAGTTATGTCACTTTATCAGCAGGAATACCATATTTCCCAAATCTCAACAATTTCGTCCAACAATACTTTGTTATTATTTCATTGTGTCATTTTAACAGAAATGCATGTGTTCTTGTGAGTTGAGGAGTGGATTATTGATAGGAAGAGGTAGGTAGGGGACTGTTAAGCATGTAAGCAGAATAAATATTGTCAATCAAAATTTTTTTTTTTTTTTTTTTTTTTAAACTTGAAAATGTCGAGTTTAACCCTTTTTGACTCGATTCACCCCCCAAACTCGACTCGAACTCGAAATTTCGAGTACTCGCACACCCCTAGTATTTTGAAAAAATAGAACAAGGGGGTATCAGTCTAGAGACAGGCTAGTTATGCAGTAACATAATATTTCAAATGCATATTAGAGTCATGTGACTTGAGATGGATGCGTTTCATGTTTTAAAAATTCAAATAAAGCAAACTTGATGTTGCATATTTTGCATATTTTGGCCCTTTTTGGAAAAATTGCATAAAACGTGCATAAAACGGCTATGATAGTGCATATTCGTGCATAAACAGGGGTTTTTAACATTTCTGTAATTTTCCCCAATATGTTTTAGTTTTCAACTATTTTTTAAATGTATGAGCGACTCATTTTAAAAACACTAATTCCGAAAAAGATAATTGATAAATTATAGAGTAGAAATCGCGTAGAAACGCACCAAATGAATTCCACAAATCAAAATTTTTCCGGGGCTATGCGCCCCGGACGCGTATTTACATAGGCTAACTGAATTCGAGACACAGGTCTCGAATTCGCATAGACTTCGTAGTCGCATTTTGCAACTCCGTAGCCTAACTGATTTCGAGACCTATCCAAGTCTCGAATTCGTATAGACTTCCGAGTGAGGTTTTCCAACTCCGCAGCCTAACTGATTTCGAGACTTGCACATGTCTTCAATTCGCACGCTTGATATTAAATATGGGATACTTCAAATTAAAATGTCGAATTCACGCGTATTACTAATTATTTTCTTTCTCTATCAACTAATAGCAACACATTGTTCATTAATATGCTATTATATCTATATAAGCAAATTAGCAATATTAATATTATTAAAATACCTAGAGAAAAATATCGTTCTACGCTAGTCACCAAGAGCAAAAAGGGATAGGTAATACAATTTCCCTATACATTGATATTCACTTGATAATTACATAAATTTATCGTGTCAATATTATATTTTAAATACAAATATAATATTGACACTAATAATATTTTTAGAAGATATAAATTAATATTGAAATAATTTTGCAGAAGGGAAATTCTCAGTAAGATGGTAGGTTAGAATATTTGAATTTCAATGTGTTTATTTTTTATGTTTGGAAAATACAAGGCATATATATTAGGGGTGTTCACGATTACGATTTAATCGAATCGATTAATCGATTATGACATTCAAAACGATTAATCGATGTTAGAAACAATAATCGAATTATCAATTTGAATTTTAGCCTTGAAAATGGTTGCAATTTGCAACATCTAAAATGGCTGCTGCCTTCATTCTGTCAACATTTTTCTTTGTGTGCGTAATATTTTAGTGATAAATTCATGTTTGTGTGTATTTTCCGAAGTTTCAGTGTGTATTTCTCATTCGCATTACCATATATCAGTGATGATTGAATGAATTCGGCTCATAACATTGTCTTTGAAGTAAAAACTAAAAATGAATGACTTCCCGGACACATTTCATTGTTGAGGTTAATATTGCCGTAAAAGTGATATGATGACCACCCTGAACATGATGACATATAGTTATATGTCAATACGATTTAATTCGATTAATTAATCGATTTAAATTATGAAAATCGAATTATTAATCGATTTAAATAAAATAATCGTTGAACACCCCTAATATATATAATTAATAACCGTCCGCACGGAATTTCTCATTTCTTAAACATTTTCTAAGGAATGAAAAGAATCATTGCGCCACATTTAAGTACAATTCCCTAAAATTACAAAATACTTCATTAAAAATAGTAGGCAACAGAATATGTTCGCTCCTTAAAAAAAATACGAATTGTCACTTTCACTCAAACTGATTTAAGAGTTTCATTAGTAAAGACACATACATTGAATAGATTTACTGATATAAAATCATTTACGTATCTACACAAGAATTTACTATGTAATGTAACCGTCAATGAAAATCAATAAATATTTCTCAGTTCGGAAAATTAAATTAAAGATTCATTATTAATGATTATATTTTTTTTAGATTTACTCGAGGCTGTAAGTGTACTGATGTTCACTATCGAAATCAAGTTTATTAATTTCGGTCGTACTATTAACACCAAGCAAAATCTTAGTTAAATCAATATCATTTGACATGATGATTTATAACGGCATGCAAACTCCTTTGACAACCAGACATACCCTATCAGCTGATGGAGACACGGAAGAACGAAGGCAGCCGAAAGCAGCCGAGAACCGACGAAGTTGGTCTCGAATTCAGTTAGGTTTCGGAGTTGCAAAATGCAACTACGAATTCGAGACCTGTGTCTCGAATTCAGTTAGCCTACGTAAATACGCGCCCCGGACCCACATGGTGCCGGGGGGCCCGCCCCCCAGACCCCCTTGGTTTCCGTGGACAATCGCATTTCCCGTCATACGTATTTTACGCGCCAAAGTAGTCCGCACAATCCAAAGTTGGCGACCTCTGTTTAAAATGGTAGTGCATAAAAATGCATATTTCGGATGATAGTGCATAAATCGTGCATATTTGGGGGGGTTGATAGTGCATAAGTGCATGCATATTTGGGGGTTTTATACTGCATAACTATCCTGACCTTAGGTATCACACTTGCCACTATGGGCTGCAACCCGTAGGTGGAACCCTCGTAAGGACCAAATTATCAATTGCGCTTGTGCAAAGACTAAAATTGGTCTCTGCACATGTGCAGAACGATTACGTGAGAAATACACGTGGTTCCAGCCACGAGTTGCAGCCCAGTGTGATGCCTCCTTTTTGGGAAGAAATTCCTTTCAACCCGCCAGTTGGTGTGAGATCAGGTAAAAATTGGTTGAAAAGGATTTTGAAAATATTATTTTTACTTAGAGCATACTTCACTTCCCTTACCCCACTTGGACCCATGTAAATTAAACCCCCAATTTTAAACCTGTTCTAAGGTATAGCCAAAAAAACTAAAAATTCGCTGCGCGGCATTTTTATGTACACTTTTTATTAATTATCAGCTCTTTTTTGTTTTCTTTCAAAAATAGTACAAGTAAAATCATTTTACATCCGCTCTAATGTAGCCAAAAACAAAAAAATTCGCTGCGCGGCTATTTTAGGCGTAATTTTATTGCTTATGTTAAATCCTGTTAAACCCGTCCATATGGTATAAAAAAACAAAAAATTCGCTGCGAGGCATTTTTATGCGTAAAGTATTACCATGGTAACTCCAGGGTTGTTAGAAAAAACAATTTTTCATTCAAACAAATGAAATTTAGAAAGATCAAAGAAATAGCTCACACGTGTTTAATCTAGTTTAATTTATCACTTGAAATAGTACAATCAATATATTTAAATCATATAAATCATGTTTGATGATTTGCTGGACAATTATTACAGATGCTACAACGAAACAAATTATATTTTGCCAGGTATGTTGCCAAAGCGTTTTACTTTTTAATGGCGTCTGTCACTGGATAGTTTCGTCAACTTAAAAAGGCCCTTCCTCTCTTATGAGAAGTTAATTAAGACTGAACAATATTCAAGTCGATAGCTTAAAGCAATACTATTATTAACGACAATTTGTTGATTGTAAAACTGTTAAATTCTGTACGAATTCAACATTATTCTAATAATATCATGTTCAATTTGTTGTGTATACAAGCTCTTTGGTTGTGACCAAACATTGACTTTTGTTTTATGACGTCGTAGTTTGGTCAGATCTACATTGGTCAATTATACCTAGACTTTTATGTTTTCTTTCAAAAATATAGTACTACCTGTAAAATCATTTTAAACCCGCTCTAATGTAGCCAAAAACAAAAAATTTCACTGCGTTGCTTTTTTATGCATTGTTCTATCACTTTAACACAGAGTAATGTAAAATCATTTTTAACCCGTCCTTAGGTAGCCAAAAACCAGAAACTTCGCTGCGCGGCGTTTTTATGTGTGTTTTTTTCTATTCATTAATGATTTTTTCTTTTCCTTCAAATATCTAGTACCTGTAAAATCATTTTGAACCCGTTCTAATGAAGCCAAAAACAAAATCTTTTCTATTTTCCTTCAAAATTATAGTACCTGTTCCATTGCAGTCAAAAACCAAAAAATTCGCTGCGCGGCATTTTTATATGTGATTTTTATACCTGAATGACTTTCCTGCTTTCCCTCAAAAATGTCGTCTCACTTAACTACCTACCTACCTACCTACCTGTGCAATCATTTTAAACTCGTTCTGATGTAGACAAATCAAATAAATTCGCTTCGCGGCATTTGTGAGGGTACAATTCCTTAAAGAATTAAATTAATTACTTCCCAGTTTTCTATTAAAATCAGTTTTAAAGTAGCTAAAACTAAAATAATTCACAATAATTCACTTTTTTGCTGTGCCTTTATTACAGCAAAAAGTGTTAAATGAAATCGTTAAAGTTCATTCACGATTAGAATAGCAAGCCGTAATGGCGGCGTTTACTACCGTAGTCAAGTGAACGTATACCTAAACATGTAAATATCAATTTAATAATCAAAAAATGTGTATAATACGGCTGTAGATAAAAATAAATCAATTTATTGAATTTTTATAATATTTACTACTATTAAAAATTGTGTATTTGACATAATTTATACAATTTCAATAATACAAAGAAGAAAGTCTTGCCATTGACAGGGCAGTGTTCAAGTGACTGACCAATGAACGACGTGATCGACTAAAACGTCAGTGATATTCTTATCGTGAACGAACTTTACAATGCACCAAAACGAATGACCTTGAGAAAAAATTTCTTGGGGGCTTCGCCCCCAAACCCCCTTTTAAAATGGGTGGTGGGTATATGAGAAAAAGATTGGCCCCGCATGTTTTCATGGGTTCAAGCCGCCACTGCACCTACAAAAAGGTTTGTAGGTTAAGTAACACTGGATTCTACTGTTGTTCAAACATCTGCCCACCTGATTTTATTATTATTATTATTAAGTCTATATTCTCAACAGAGCCAGGCTCCACTAGTGTGAATGTATATATAGAGAAGGGAGGAGAGGAAACCCGGTACCGGCATGTAGCCTACTCCTGACGAAAGATACCAAGGGGACCAACGGCTTAACGTCCCTTCCGAAGGACGGTGTAACATTCACAGCACGAGCCTCCACAACCCGCGCCGTCGAGAGACTGATAACAGGTGGAGGGAGGTCGTTTCACTAACCCCCAACCACCCCAGTCTCTCTGACCCAACGGCAGCAACCTGGCAAGGCAGTGTTGAATGGTCACCCATCCAATCGCTGACCGCGCTCAATGTTACTTAACCTCAGTGATCTAACGAGAACCGAGGTATCCAACACACCAGCCGTTGGGCTGTCCAACACACCAGCCGTTGGGCTGTACACACCAGCCAGGATTAAGGAATCCTCAATGAAAATTGCCTATGGCAGGGTATAAAGGGGTCTTTATTCATTGATGAGGGATAATCAACAATGCACAGTGAGGACAATAAACATTCATTGTCAAATCGTCATCAAGCTATGGCGCACCATTGCCTATTTCCAGCAAGATTTCAATTTTCAATTTTCAATTTATTTAGTACATCTTACAATATGTAGGCTACTACAGTGGTAAGGTATTATCAACAGTAGTAATAAAATCAGTCACATGAAGACAGCAGTATGATAATGTCCACAATAATAACAATAGTCAAAATCATTGTAACTTGTCATAATAATAATAATAAAATATTCCAATATTAATGCTATTGACATAGTCACAATAATAATAAAATAATAGTATTCTAACATTAATACTAGTGCTAAAATTTATGGTAATTTATATAGGTAGTAATCTTATAGTAGAGTACTAATAAAGTGATAGAATAATAATAAAAGTTGCTTAATAATAATAGTGGAACTTGGGAGCCGTAAGTCACCCCGGTAGCCGAGCACTGCAATGATACGTTCTGCTGGGCCCAGGTTACTGCTTTGCCGTATCCATCATATGCCGGAAGCCAGACACCGACATATTGGTGGGATTGGATGTGATCTTGTCGTCGAGCTTGTTCCAGTCCCGAAGCGTCCTGTTTAGTTGCGAATATTTTCCGACGTCGGTCCTTGACCATCTCTCCGATAGCTTAGTGCTCCCGGCAGAGACGGCAACCTTGCCCAGCCATTCCCTCCATCCCTCAGTGCCAGATATCGCTCGGTGAAGGTTACAAAGTCTGGCTTTACGTCGTCTGTCCTGGAGTGACACTTGAAATCTCTACATGATTATAACCTGGATGGCCCAGCTCTCAGTTAAATATTATTGTTTCTTCAGCTAATGGATGATAAAGAAGTTTACACAGTCAATAAAATGAAAGAAAACAAACACAAAACCTAAATCAGAAGCTAAAAAGATGACGCAAATACACTGACAGATGATCCGTGACGTGAGCAGTGAGTGTGGTGACCTTGGTTGCAGTGTTGCCAACTCGGAAAATTTTGAAGTCATAGCTGGACTGTGATTGGTTGGCGGGCGTCATCCAATCATAGCTCATTGGTGAGCTACTTTATCGACGGACGAACAGTTTTCAGCTACTTTACCGAAAAAAATTGCGGAAAATTCGAATTTTCGAATATTCGAATTTCAGAAAATCACTATTCGACTTCGAATTTGACTTCGACCGAATACTTCGCCTGAATCGAATATTCGCACATCCCTAAATAAAACCATTTTTATGAAGAAGTTAATTTTGATATTTCCTTTTTTCCTGATTAGATTTTTCAAGTGAGATCGAAACCTGCTTGCAATGTTGCCTCATCCTTAGAGATATATAATAATGAAGCACCTTGGAGACCATCACCTCTTTATGATCCTCACAAGGAAAAGAGAATTGCATAGTGTTGAAGATGTCATTAATAGTGTCTTCATAGAATTCTGGGCTCAGAATGTTATAATTTGTTGTAATAATGTAAAATGTTTTACTATTTTTTAATTTTATATTTTTTGGCTTGAAATATTAGCAGTTATACTTCAAGGTGTCAGTGCTTTTAGGAGCCATTGTTAAAACCATATTTCGAAAATGGCCGGACCTATGGAATTAAGTAGTCATCGTTGCTCCGATATGTGTTACAAGTTGTGTACGTAAACTAAAAAATAGTGATATCCCCATAAAAGCACTCCGTGCGTCACACCATGCAAGTCTCGTCAACTAAAAAACTTATGGTTATCAAAAATCAGCACAGAAAAGTCGTGATATAAAAATAATGTGTCTAACACAATATTTTAAAAATTAAAAAATACATGGAGAATTTATTTTTAGTGTATTTAAGAGATTTCTGGCCTGTGCTTCTATACTATTTAATGCACGATGTCCCAAGTGTTTTTTTGATTTTTTAAATACGGTGTTGTCTTGGCCCATTTTTTGATATCACTATTCTTCAGTGCTGAAATTTTAGATTTTATTTACTCGTAATATTGTAAGAAGTACTTCCCATTTTTATTCTTACTCAGGTTTCGTTTTTAAAATGACATTTTTTCTTTATTGTTTCACGCACCTCAATATTTGATTTTAAGTGCGTCTGGAAGATAATACAAAATACTTAATTCTATACTCCATTCGGACAGGACCTTTCAGCGCCTGAGGGCAAATGCCAAAATACAATCGCCAATAAAATGCTGTATACACCTCAGAAACGTGATTTTTCTTTGCTCCTCTATTGATATGGGGTGGAATGGAAGGAAGTGCCAGAAATTTAACCAAAATTAGCGTTGAAAATAGGAATTCCAAACAAGTTGCTGAAAATTCCGTGTCGAATGTACTGTAGGTCTATTTCGGCCATCGCAACTTACGTAATTATTTTTATATTAAAATATTGAAAATAATGATAATATTAACGATGTAAGTATTTGTTAAATCGATTCATATGATCATCGGTTTGAGACATTGATAAAAAAAATGCAATGAATTACACGAATGCTGTGACACAGACAATATATATTCTGCATATAAACAGGGTGCGAATTGTTCAATTTTCAGAGGGGGGGATAGGAAAAATTAAAATTCCGAGTATGTTGGGAAATATAGCAAAGGCGAAAAATACGATTGCCCAGGAACACAACGGGGGGCCTGGGGGGAGGGCCCCCCAGTACCATGCGGGTCCGGGGCGCATAGCCCCGGGAAATTTTGAATTTCAAGATTAGATTTAGTGCATTTCTAAGCGATTTGTACACTATTTTTTTGCCATTTGTCGTGATGTCATCACGACAAATGGCATTATAAAAGTGGATTTGCTTTTAATTTAAAAGGGAAATCAGAAGTGGTGGGCAAGCAAAATAATCTTGGAATTAATAAATCTTATCTAATACAGCTAATTTGCTACAAAGGCAATTTGACAGTTGTTTTGTGTGATAATTTATTTTCATATTTTAGATTTATTTCAGAAAAAAGTAATCTATTGTTTTGTTGATAAAAAGTCAACCATTTTACAGAGGGGGGGAAAACTCTATCCCCCCCCCCTGGGATGCTTTATTGGGAAACAGAGCCGGGGATGAGAAAACCAGAGGGGGGGAAATCCCCCCCATCCCCCCCCCCCCCCATCAATTCGCACCCTGCATATAAATTTAGATCTTGAATGACCCTTCTGGTGTAAACTCCAATAAAAGACTTTATTAGTAAACCGTCAGCACATCATTTTAATATTAAAATACAGAAATGAAATTGTCATCTCGCTCGCGTCATGAAAGAGACCTGCGTTGCGCCGGCAGTACGCCGACGTTCATGAGTTGGCCGCTAGGGCTGTCGAGAGAAATCGCTACAACAAGCATCCACCGACTTAGCATGGGCGGTATAGCACTGCGATCCCACCTCTCTGTACTCCACCGTGGTCATGACACATGGATCTGTTATTCAGTTCGTTCAGATCCAGAGTGTATTAGGATTGGAAAGTTGCAAAGAAAATCATATTGTGTATCGTGTTTGGCAGAAGACGTGCACACTCTCATCAATGCGACACTGAGTGTTTTACTCTATATTTATAGGCATTTATTTAGCAACAAAACCACACAAAACTAGGTATGCTCAATCGGATAGGTGGGTACATTTAAGAGCAAATCCGTTAACAAATTTGTTAAAAATTTACTTACATGCGTTACTGTTTTTCATGGATGTGTATTGTTACTTGGCAAATTTTTTAAATGAATGTTTTTAAGACACGCAGAGCTAGAAAATAAATCGGTAACCCAAAATGAAGCCAATTAGGTATACTAATGAATGACTAAATTTAACAAATCTAAGATTGTTGTCTTAGATCTGATAGTAATAAATATTTGTTGCCCGTTTCCAACACAATGTTGCGTCGGGGGGTGGAATTCCACCTTCGATCTTGAGCCTTCACTTCAGTGATGTCTGGTGGCCGATCCTTCTTCATCTTCCTCTACGTCTTCCGGCTGATGTCTCTCCACCTCTCTCCGTCCTTCCACAATCTTCCCACAAACTTCACAATTCCTCACCTCGTTCCTCTTCATCCCTCTTCACCTGGTCCTCCCACTTCGCTCTCGGTCTGTCGTTCTGCTTTCCCGCTCTCTCTCTCTCTCAACAATATTTCTTTTGTTTTAGGTCCCAAAAATGGCTCTACTTTTGAACCGTCTGCTGAAATTTTGTTATCGGATGATCTGCAATTGTCGGACTCTGGTTCGGACTCGGACTGAGCATCGGCGGTCCGTATCGTACGAAGACATCGAGCATCTCCATTTTATGATCAATTTATTTTCTAATTGACTATTGCTATTTTTGATATAATTTCAAGTGAGCTGTTTATTATTATTGTAATTTTCACTCCATCCCATGCATAAAGTATGTCACTCCCAAAAGAAGTGTGTGCAAGCTATGAATTGAAAATATGGAAAAATATGAGAGGGGGTACCGACACCGTACTATTTGAAGGAGTAGGGATCCTCTGTGAAAATGTGACAAGATTACAACAAATGGAGCAGGGACTAAAATGGAATTTTGTTTGCGTGACATTCTGTATGCAAGGCCCCTGTACAGCTTTTATGGTAGCATTGATTTTTATTGTAAATATTATTTGTTTGGAATTAAAGTGGTTTTCATAAAATACCGTTCAGTATTTCTGTACATGGAAGTATAAGGCTTGAAGTCCATTTTCTTGATTTTGAGTTGAACTCTTTAGGAATCAGGAAATCTAATATCTATCAATTGCAAATTACTAAAGTCAGCTTACAGTTCAAAATGGTTGGTGTCGACATTTCCAATATGTTTGGATAAAGAAAGGCAGACAAACTAGTGTTTGAGCTACGCCCATCTAATTATTGAAAAGGACTACTGCCCTTCTGCTTCTTTAAATATTTATCCTCATCAAAGATCAGATCACCCTCTCCATCCTTCTATTTCCTGCAGTGTGATCGTTCGTGCTGGATTAATGAGCTTCGCTCGTGGTGTGGTAATGAGAGTGCTGCTTTAGTGTCCTCATATGGCTACCTGCAAGTGTCAATGTATCGTAGCACATCTTACATCTACTCTGTGGTGCGATTACTCTATCAGAAGAGACTTTGGAAAACACTTGCAATGAAAATCTAGTGCTCCCAATATATAGGTAACGGAAGTAAAACTAGGAAAACTCTCAGTGTAACGCGTTGATGAGCGAGCACAGAACATGCAACATCACCATAGTAACGATGCACGACACGGCACAAGACGATTTTCTCTGCCATTTTTCAATCTCCATAATACTCTGGATGAATAACAGATCCATTGTGTCGTGAAGTCTTACCTATATACCTTCTCCAGAAATCTCTTGTGACATCCCATACTAAACTCGTAAAATTAAAATTAATACTTGACTGATTGGGCTTACAATACCTATGTAAAATTTAATATTAAGTTGGTCTTGATCACCATGCAAAATTTAAACTTAATCGGAACATTTTGATTGTCGACCAATCAGAAGACATTATTTAAACTTAAACCAATTAGAGGATTTGGCCTTCGTACTGCATCCGATTTTATGCGCTAGCTCAAAAATTCTTTCATTTTACTGTACATTGTAGATAGCTTGGCTGCTCTACAGGCCTTGCCTTGGAACAGAAGCTTAAAGAAGGCAGGGATGACAATTTAGAATACATTTTTCAAGATTATGGAATAAAATGACCTTAAAATGACAAAAATTTTGAAAATAACGACAGATTAGACTGAAAATTTTCAAAAATATCTAAAATGTTGGTACCAATAACCACGCGAAGTTTCAAGTTGATCGGTCAATCTGTTCTAGTTTAAATGTCAAAAATCACATGAAAAATGGTTTTAAATTTCGACCAATAGGAGGATTTGGCTGAAACTTTTTATGATTGGGTACAATGTTGGTTGCAATATTTTTGCTAAATTTCAAATTGATCAAAGCTACCAATCGAAAGATATTTTTTTTTTAATTTGAACCAATCACGGGAGCCCGTTCAAAAACGATCCCAGGGACCGCATAGAGTACGTTAGTATGTGTACAAAATTTCAGATCGATTGCTTAAGCGGTTAGACCTGGGCTGTGACCACAAAAAAAAACAAAAAAAAACAGAAAGTGCCATAAGAGTACCGTGGTGACGCTCGCTACGCTCGCTCAATTATTTACATCAGTACTTTCTTTATAAAATCTTTATTTACCTACACAGTACAACAATGGTTACAATCAGTTAGATTTGGAATACTTACAAACTTTTTTAAAAAAAGTCGGGGTCTTCTACTTCTGGGCATAATTATTGTATTAAATTATTTATAAAAACTACATGGCTCAGAAAACAAGAATAGAATTTCGGAAAAAAGTCCGAAAACCCGAATGACTGAAAGTAATTGGTTTGTGGGAAGATTACTTGGTAATTGATAATAGTAATAATCAGGCGCATAGGAAGGGGGGGGGGGAGTGGGGGTCAATGACCCCCCCCCCCCCACTTTTCATCTCGACACCCCCAGATATCATCCCCAGATATACAAAAAATGTGATAGGGAGATCCAAAAATGCACAGATTTGCTCCATTATGAAATTGAATTCTCAAAATTTTCCCAAGTTTTGCAAAACTAATTGAACAGGGTATTTCCAACCAATGAGACAATAACTCATTTGTCCAACATAATGTAATATTACACGTTAAACTATGATACCATAACACAGAGGTACAGATTGGTATTATTGCTCATTACTGTTGCTTAAATTGCAACCTTTTTTAAAGGAATTCCAAAATCGATTCATAATCGACTCTCTTTTACTACAAATTCAAAAAATTCCCTGCGGGGCCATTGGGGATTTTATCAAATAAAAAGATGAACAGATTTTAATGTGACTCAACATTATTGTGACTAAGTTTTTCCATTGCATATCAAACATTTTAAATTTTTTGAAAAGAATGCCAAAAATTATTCAAATTTGATTCTTTTGTATCAAAAAATCAAACAATTCCCTGCGGGGCCATTGGGGATGTTATCAAATAAAAAATTTACAGATTATAATGCATTTTGTCTAAAGTTTTCCGAAGAATATTGCATATCACACATTTTAAATATCTTTGAAAATGATGCCAAAATAACTTCAAATTCGGTTCTTTTGTATCAAAAAATCCAAAATTTCCCTGCGGGGCCAATGGGGATTAAGCAAGTACCTAGTTACAGATTATTGCATATCGCACATTGTAAATTTCTTTCATAAGAATGCTATTTAGCTTCAAATTCGATTCTTTTGTACCAAAAATTCAAAAAAGGCCCTGCGGGGCAAACTGGGTGCCGAGCCCCCCAGCCCCCTTGTAACAGAGAACTACTTTTTTCTCACATTGATCGATCCCCGATAATTTTGACCCCCACACTCAAAATAAAGTTCCTACGCGCCTGGTAATAATAATATTAAGGCCGAGGCTATTCGCACAAATCCGTGCATGCACAAACCGCACGCATTGGTGCGAATAGCTTTGGCCGCGCGGCCGATGCTATTCGCACTACTGCGTGCACGCACGGATTGGTGCACTGAATGGTGTGGTGCACGTATTGGTGTGTGCACAAATTTGTGCGAATAGCATCGGCCGCGCGGCCAAGACTATTCGCACCAATCCGTGTATGCACGAATCCGTGCAATTTCAAATGACGTAAGGAGTTGAAATGACGTTCGAGATCTGGCACCGCTGTAAAGATGGCGTCACTTTTGACAGATGTGGATATTGATTGAGCGAGCGTCACCACGGTACTCTTATGGTACTTTCTCTGTGTGTTTTTTTTTTTGTGGTCACACCCCAGGTCAAACCGCTCAAGCAATCAATCTGAAATTTTGTACACATACTAACGTACTCTATGCGGTCCCTGGGATCGTTTTTGAACGGGATCCCGTGATTGGTTCAAATTTAAAAAAAATTAACTTTCGATTGGTTTGTTTTATCAATTTGAAATTTTGACAAGTCATTACCACTAACATTTTACCCAATCATACAAGGTTTCAGCCAAATCCTCCCATTGGTTAAAATTTAAAAAAATCTTTCATATGATTTTTGAAATTTAAACTAGAACCGTATGACCGATCAACTTAAAACTTTGCATGGTCATTGGGACCAACATTATCTGTATTTTTGACAATTTTCAGACTTATCTGTGTTTAAATCCAAAAGTTATTGACATTTTACTGACATTTTGCGTGTTATCTGTCAAATTTCTCGAAAATGTTGATCACGGTTACTTCGTCTCTTTATAGTTCCAAGGTAGTTAGAGCAGAAACTTTCAAACGTATGAAACTGATATGACCGTTCAATAGATCGTCTAATATTGTGTAAGTACACACAATTTTATCATATGAGTGGTCCCAGGTATATTTTTTTAACTATGATTTTTGAATTTTAACAAGGAACATTTTTATCATAAAGGTTCAATCGATCAACTTAAAACTTTGCATGGCTATTGGGACTAATACTTTAGGAATATTTTGAGATTTTATACCTACAAGTCTGACGAATTTCAAGAATTATTGGCTTTTAATGATATTTTCGATAGACATATTTTCGGTTCGAGGTGTTGCGCGTGTCCGTGCTCGCTCATCAACGCGTTATACAGAGCGTTTTCCTAGTGTAAATTATAGCAGAGTGTGAGATCTAAAACATATAATTAAAAAAAGACATGAACTAGGTAAACACGCAAATAGCATAATAATGGATATTGGACATAATATTGGACAGCTAGGAATTGCTGTCAAGTGTATTATTTACTATTTAGTGTTTTTGTTCCGTTATATTTTTAGTTTTACTATTAGTTTTAAAATGAGTGAAAGTAAAGTTACACTTCAATCCCTGAAGGAAAGCTTGAGAGCTCTTTTAGATATTTAGATATTTTATTAGGCATCTTACAATTGTTTATGTACACGGTGGTAAGGAATCCTAATACATACTAATGTGCAATACATGTTACAATCAGTTAAGTTACTCAAATAATTGTAACATGTTACGAATACAAATACTTTATTTTCAAAGTAATACGTAAAAGTTACTTTTACTTGAAAAAGTTAACATGTTACTTTTTATCATGTTAACTCAACACTAGACTTTGCATACAATTGGAAAACAATGTCTTTCTCATTGATTGTGCTTCATCGTTTCTCCTACACTTATTTCAAACTTGATGCAACAAAACAGCCATTCGGAACAGTGATTATAGCTTAGAAATGAAACCATTTTACCTGACAGCGAGCAACAGACAGCGAGATCGGCTCAAAACCACATTGTTGTTGATTTCTCACTGTGTTCTTTCAATTAGTATCACAGGAAATGCCGATGACAAATGTGTCGTGTCGGGATCGATATCTTGCCATCTAACAAGTAATCATTCAACAATGTCCCGATAAGAAACCTCGCTTAGTATTCTAGATGGCTGTTGTCAAGGTTACTGATAGATCCTACCAATAACTTTATCGGGACATTAAATGCGGCATTGTTCGACAACAATCTATTGCGAGACGACTAGTAAAATATTCTCTTTCAAATCAAGTCTAGAAAATTCTCGACGAGATCAAAATTAAACACAATCTCGATCGAATGTTCAAATACATATGTAATTTTCAAGTCCCGAGCATATTAAGATTTCAAAATGTTTTGTTAATTTTGAAGGACTAACTGTAACTTTCTGTAGGAACTGTAGGTTTCTTACCTAACTCCATGAGCATTCCCATAAATATGATTTGTTTTATGTATTAAGAAAACAGCCCTAAAGACTTGAAACAAATGTGTGGCTGGAAAATGTACATTGTTTATTTTCACAGCAAAAATCTTGACATAAAAGGTGTGATCGCTAGACATGGACATTTCAATCTCGACAGCAAGATGACCGGAAATTACTTAATTTCCACCACAAAATGTTGAATGAATAGTACAGGAATACTGGTTATTCAGTTTGTCGAAAGAATAATTGAAATTGACTTTGGTACTTTTGCTTCTGAAGTGCAGAAATGAAGAAGGAAGAATATTGGATGTAAAACAAACGCAGTGCATTTGACTTCTCTGAACTTTATTCCATGAACAGTAAAATACACAGAAACAAGTCCAAGCAAAGTATAAAAAAGTGTCGTAATCGTGTGCAACTTCTATAGGCAGCGTGTTTAGGCTACAGATAGCGCTGCAAAAAGAACAGACAGAGCCACCTAATCTGTGGGAAGGAAGCTTACCTTTGGCAAGGCGTCCAAGTTGCTGCAGTTATACGTTATGCTGCTGCACATATTACGCATTATCACTCCTTAAAATTTACACAAGTTTATCTAATGTTTATTCGCCTACAAAATATTGATAATAAAGTGTTCACAATTTCACTGAATCTGATCACAATATTAATTTGCGCGACTTAGTTCTGATTCCGAAATAATTTGAGTACATTTGTTGCCATTTGATCGGTTGCTAGGTCACGACCAATGAGAAATGAAACAGTTGAAGATCATTCCCACAAATGTTGCTTATTTCTTTCACTGGTGCCGAACACTCGGTGCCTATAAACTAGCATTCAGTGGAATGAACAACAGAAACCAAGAGGAAATGTTTTGACGCTCAGAGTTGACCGCAATCCACCACCACGATCTTCTTAGAGGTTTTGCCGCTCTGATATCCGTACGATTCCAGCTGAAACAAGTCAATACAAGTAACTGAGAGAAGGAACATCTTACAACAGTTTGCTTTCTCTGTTTTTAAATAAAGAGTAGACAATTGAACTACGTACGGGTAAATCCAGGCCAAAACCGCAAATCGATTTTCATGTGCAACTCCGATTTTGTTCAAATTTGGTACACATGTTAGGAAGCCGAAAGAAACACATGGCTCTTTCAGCGTTTTTCCATATTTTGAACTGTGTCCGAGAAACGGGCCCCTCAAAAAGTAATTTTCTGGTTGGCCTTGCTTTCTTGAAACAATTGTATTTTTATAACCGTTAGTGATAGAGACTTCATTTTTGTTAAGGTAGCAAAACTGATATCTCATATCTTCCAAATAAGCCTATTTTTGGCAGAGGTATCAATAATCACTATTTACACGATACTGTGAAATATGAACAACTTCTCGTGTCTAGATTTTGAGATATTGTAGTTATAAATTCCTATTTTTAACATGTAGTCTTATGGGGGCCATTAAAATTATGACGATTTCCATGCTATTTTTTAGTTTTGAATTTTACTGAGGTTCAACGTTTTTTCAAAAAACTGATTTCTAGAAAGATAGTTGGACATTCTATTAGGGAAAAAATTGAAAACAATACCAACGTGTGCTATTTTAAAAGTTATCAACCAAAAACTAAATGATTTCCCTATACCTCCTGTGTTACAGTTTTGTTCATTCTCGGAAGGCAATAAATTGAAACCTTGCTATACGACAGGGGTTGCAAGTTAAATGACATTTTATGATTCATTTATACTTAAATATAGTTGAAATGTAGGAAAACGTTTTCTGAACTTGTAATTTCAAGATTTTTTTTTTGTATATACAAAAATTACAAAAAATTTACAAAATTTACAAATTTACAAAAATTTTATTGAATGGTTGAATGGCACCTACCAAAAAAAAAACGAATTTACTTGAAAATGTCATGCCATTTTCCAATATGGAAGCTGATTGAACTTATCTTGCACCATTGTCCCACAATAAAATAATACCTGTCTGAAAAAGGCAAAAAATTGACCCCTCCCCCCCACCAACGCACGGATGCCAAACAAGTCAAAGTGTAATGTGCGTACTTTGGAGATACCCAAAACAGTTTCCAAACCTTCCGTGGCAGGGTGGGAAGGTAGTGAAATATAATGCAAAAACCTAGTACTATTTTTACATTATACCGCATAACTTCCATACCGTATAAGTTACCACTCTACAACTTTGCAAGGATGTTAAACATACAATTCGGATACACATATATTTTTTCAAAAAATATCAAAAAATACATTTTAAGGGGGGGTCGTTTAAGGACAAATTTGGAAATCCCCCCATTTTTTTTCATTTTTGTGCCCAAATACAATTATAACCAAAATATTCATTTTAAGATCTTCATTTCTTAAAGAAAAATGAAGTCTCTATCACTAATGGTTATAAAAATACAATTGTTTCAAGAAAGCAAGGCCCACCTGAAAATGACTTTTTGAGGGGCCCGTTTCTCGGACCCCGTTCAAAATATGGAAAAACGCTGATCCATGTGTTTCTTTCGGCTTCCTAACATGTATACCAAATATGAACAAAATCGGAGTCGTACCATCATATTTCAACACTTTTTTTGATGCCTTGGCGTGGATTTACCCGTACTGCAATTTGCAATTTGACGACATTGAAATTTACTGTCAAGTTATCCTCATTTCTCTCTATTTTCAATACAATTTTATTGACGACAATAATGATATTAAATGTGTACAGTTTATTCCATTTCACAAAGGGAATGGAGTTGGAACAACCCCTAGATCTTTAAATCAGCCATAAAATAAATAAATAATCACTTGTTGCCATAAAATCATCTCCTATTTAATAGCCTGGGTTAACAAAGTACATTTAGAAAGTAATTGTCTGTTGTGACTTGTGACTTATTAATGCTTTTTCAGCTAAGTTGGCAGTGAATCTTTGAGTTTGTTTCAAGTATTAAAGACTCATTTAAAGTCCAGTAGTTTGCAACTCCCGCAAAATAATGAGTTTTCAATTTTATGTCTTTTGAGAATGTACAAAACTTTAACATGGGAGGTATACGAAAATCATTTCGAATTTGGTGTATAACTTTTAAAATAGCACACGTTGGTATCGTTTATAATTTTTTTCCTAGTAGTAAATCTGTAGGTCTACCAGAAAAAAAGTTTTTTGTTAAAATCTGACGGTACAAAAAATTTGTTTCAAGTATTAAAGACTTATTTAAAGTCCAGTAGTTTGCAACTCCCGCAAAATAATGAGTTTTCAATTTTATGTCTTTTGAGAATGTACAAAACTTTAACATGGGAGGTATAGGCATCCTGCGTGAGAAAAGGTTGCCATAGTAACCTATACAAAAGTATAGGGAAAAACAAATCTGACAGCGGCAATCCAAATCTCATATTTTGAGTGATTACTTGTGAAAAAAAGATATTTAAGTAAGTACAAGCTAATAATAATACGCAATATTTATCCATACACATGTTCAAGTTAAATATTCATCTGATAAATATGATTTAAAGCTATTATTTAGAGCTTTGACACATTTCCCCTACCATAGCAGCCTCCATTTTTCTACCACTGTGACGTCACGAGCAGGATTCCTATAGGAAAATCATTTCGAATTTGGTGTATAACTTTTAAAATAGCACACGTTGGTATCGTTTATAATTTTTTTCCTGGTAGTAAATCTGTAGGTCTACCAGAAAAAAAGTTTTTTGTTTAAATCTGACAGTACAAAAAAATTAGAACTTCATTTTAGCTTAAAAATTACACGATTTTACTCGGCTGCCATAAGATAACATGGGGGAGAAAACTCAATTTATCGTTTAATTTTTTAAAGTCCGTATGGCATGAATATCAATAAGTACACAAAAATTGATGAAGATCTGAAACTATGCCTCGAGTGATCGCGCCACCTTAACAAATTGTTTGCAAATTAATCAATGGTTTGACTTATGTTTCGAGGTGTGATTCTTACAGTGTTTTCCCGCCAACATTGTTCTAGGCAATGACATGATTTAATTACGTCTCAATCATCAAATCACATGTATCAAATAATGATCTTGTGAAAGTAACCAGAAGGTCCGTATGCCAGAACAACGAAGTAGCAAGTACATATTGACATGGCGTCATCTCGACAGTAGAAAGTCACTATTTGTTCTCTCAGAAGGTAAAGTGAAGAAGCACAATGGAAGGGATTTCACCAAGCAAGGTCTTATAGGTACACTCCTGGATACTGAAATTGGCCCGCGGTCAATGTACAAGTGGCACAACGGCTAGTATTTATTTATTAAAATTAAATTTTCGGCCCTTAACTCACACTATCCATCCGGTCTTTGTGCCAAAAACTTAGGTACATTAAAATAAATGTTAAATACTAGCCGTAGTGCCACTTGAACATTGACTGCGGGCCAATTTCAGTGTCCAGGAGTGTACATTTGATGCCAGAAAAAACCACTGCAGTTTCATTGTCAAAAGGGCTGTGTGAAATTCGATTTTTCGAATTCGAGCGAGATCGAGATTTATTTTAAAGAATCGGGCAAGATCGAGCGAGATTATTGTCCCCGAGATCGAGAATATTCGAGCGAGATTGTTTATTTTTAATCTAAGGGTGGGAAGAATTTTTGTGTGGGTTTTAAGATCCCCTGTATCCAAGTATTTCCACACAATAGCAACATTGTCAACTTGATCCGATGTTGGCTCACGGTTGTCACTGTCCATTTCCATTTTGTCAGATCGGAAAATACAAAGAAAACTATAAACAATTACATTTACATTTACATTTACATTTTTCAAACCTGTGCCTTGACATTAAACCCAAGTTGAATAATGTAAGTGGAGACTAGGTTGTCCTTCTGTAATTAATATTGTAATTATCATTGTTTGGGTTAGACAGAAAACACACTAGAAGAAGTGAAGGAAGACAGAGAGAGATGGAAAGATAACTCGAAGGATGTCGAAGAGAGAGAGGAGAAATATGAGGAGAAGTGGAGAGAGAAGATTGATCACGATGCATCAGCAGTGCGATTGTGTAACTATTCCCGAGTACATGTCTAACACCCATTTTCCTAACGACGTACATCTAAGTCATAGTTAGAGTGAGAGATTGAGTTTAAGGAAATAAATTTATGTCGTTAGCAAGCAGGGAAACACGTCACTTCCGGCAAAAGTGAATCAAATATTCTACACAATAGATTTGTTTATGATTATTGATTATAAAACTTACCGAATAACATCTCAATAATATTTAAAACTTCCTACCATAATAACACGTAAATAATATTTATAACGTTTATTCATTTGAATATTAAAATAAACATCGTGTGACCTCCACAACTTTGTTTGACACTTGAGTCACAGGGGACCGTGGAAGAAAACAAATTAATTCAACTTGTCACCTGGCTATTTTGAACTTATGTTTTGATTGAGCGAGCGAAGCGAGCGTCTCCTTTTGGCTCTTTTGGCACGGACCTCTGTTTTTTTTTTTTTTTTTTTCTGTTACTGATGATATAGAGGTCAGAGTTTTTCTTCGATCGAGCTGAAATTTTGCACACGTGTTCGGACATTCTCTGGGCATTGCAGACCCTAATTTTTTTGAAATCCATTCATTGGTTAAATAAAATTTAAATAAACATCTCCTGATAGGTTGAAAAATGAAGATGGTCTTCCATAAATCTGACTTAACTCATATTCTGGCTATACAGGTCAGAGTTTTTCTTCGATCGAGCTGAAATTTTGCACACATGTAGAAGCAACCTTTTCTGTTTGCAGACCCTAATTTTTTTTGAAATTCATTCATTGGTTAAAATTTAAATAAACATCTCATAATAGGTTGTAAAATGAAAATGGTCTTTGATAAATGTGATCAAACTCATATTTTGCATGGTCAGTAAGACCAACAATGTCTCTTATTTTACAAATTTCAGCCCGATGGGGCGATGCCAAGCTAGGACGACAGGATCGGCCACTTTGGCGCTAGCGTCGAGGCTGTGCTTTTCAAATCAACGTATTTCTTACCCCACACTCCGTATTTTCATGTTATATTATAAGAATTAATGTTGATATTTGGTTATTTACCGAAAGAGTGGATAATTATTAGAAATGATAGTGTAATAACAATATTTTGATCATATAATGACAGCTCACAGAAATATTTTTGTTTCCAGTGCTTTCTTGAACTGACTCACGGCACAATGGAATTTTGTAACTTTCTATTAAAACAATTGAGAGGGTGTCGCTTCAGATTGAAATCGAATTTGCTTAAGATATTGCACTATCTTCTTATTTTTACACGTTTTATTATACTAGAGTAAAAAATATATGTATCTAAACAGTAAGTACATCTTCTTACGCCTGTCAAAATAAAGTTTTAATTTTGAGTGGCACGAACAGCTTACTTCAAAGCTTACTTCACACTTCTTACTCACTCCCGATGGCAGCGCTGCAGCACAATAGCGGGAAAAAGTTTGGCTACATGGATCTGATTTGCTTTAGGAACCACAGTGTTTAGATGCTATTTTCACATTTCAATCAAAAGCAGATACCTACATTTATGTTGACTGAGTTGATCATTTTTCAATTCAATATTGATGTACATATTCAGTGGCGTGCCGAACCTATCTTGAGGACCGGTGCTAAGTCATTGGTGGTTATACCCACCCACCCCCAATGGTCAAGAACATAAAATGGGCAGCGTTCAATGGGGTCTGGGGGAGGGCCCCCAAGTACATGCAGGTCCGGGGCGCATATACTCGGAAAAAAAATCAATGTCAATACCAACTTTGAAGGTTTTTGGTGCATTTTAGACTATTTACTCTGTATTTTATAGACTTGAGAATATAATTTATCATTGTTAATGTTGGATGAAGTTAACACCTCTTAAAACTACCTTGAAACAAATAAAGCGAAGTGAATTATTTTAGTTTTAGCTACTTTAAAGACTGATTTAAATTGATTAGGTACACATTAATGGAAGATAAAAACTGGGAAGTAATTAATTTAATTCTTTAACTCATTGCACTCACACATGCCGCGCAGGGAAATTTTTGGATTTTGTCTACGTTAGAACGAGTTTTAAATGATTTTACAGGTAGGTAGGACGATTTTGAAAGAAAACAGAAAATTCATTCATGTATAAAAATCGCAAATAAAAGTGCCGCGCAGCGAATTTTTTTGGTTTCAGCTACCTTGGGACGGGTTTAAAATTATATTACAGCAACAATAAAATCACACATAAAATAGCCGCGCAGCGAACAATTTTTTTTAACTTTATTAGAACGGTTTTAAAATGATTTTACAGGTGCCTAAGTATAATTTTACTAAAATTAAAAAAAAAAAGAAAAAAAAATTAATAATCAAAGTGCACGAATAAAAATGCCGCGCAGCGAATTTCTTGTTTTTTGGCTACCTTAAGACGGGTTAAAAATGATAAATTACAATATCAATAAAATCACACATAAAATAGCCGCGCAGAGAAACTTTTTGTTTTTGGTTACAAGAACCGGCTTAAAATGATTTTACAGCTACTGTATTTTTTTTTAAATAAACCAAAAAGTGATTAATTTATAAAAAGAAAATCACACTTAATAATGCGTTGCAGGAATGTTTTGGTTTTCGGCTACCTAGGACAGGTTTAAAATGATTTTGTATTACTCTGTTTTTTAAGGAAAACAGAAAAGTCCATAATTTATATAAGTGATAAAATTATGCATAAAAGAGCCCTGCAGCAAAATGTTTTGTTTTTGGCTTCATTAAAGCGGGTTAAGAAAAAATTTAGAGGTAGGTACTATATTTTTGAAAGTAACCAAAAAATTCTTTAATAATTAATAATAATAATAATAATAATAATCTTCCTCCCGGTTCCAAGAGTTGGGTCGGGGGGTGGCGAAGCCACCATTACTAGGGCCCGGACTCCTAAGCTAGCTGGCCAGGCTTGGCTCTTCCTCTTCGTTCTTCTTCTCTACCAGTTTTTTCCACTTCTTCCTGTCTTCCCACCACCTTCCTTCTTCCACTTCTTCCCACTTCTCCAGTCTCTCTTGTACATCTTCTGCTACCAGCTCTCTCCACTTTTCCCTCGGTCTTCCAACTCTCCTTTTATCACTTCTCGCAGCTTCGAACTCCCGACGCGGTATTCTCTCCCTCTGCATTCTCTTCATGTGGCCAAACCACCGTAGCCGCTCTCTCCCCATTTTAAATGCCAACCTCTCTACCTTCAAGTCTCCTCTAATCTTTTCACTCCTGATCTTGTCCATCTTAGTTACTCCTTGTATGCTTCGTAAAAATTTCATTTCTGCTGCCTGCAACTGGCTCTCCTCCTTTCCTCCAATCGCCCACGTTACGGAACCATAGGTGAGTATTGGCAGGAAATAGCTTTTGAAAAGGAGTATCTTGCATTTCTGGGGGAACTGCTCATTCCAAAGAAGTTTCCTGACTAACTGGAAAAATGTGTTAGCCTGTTGTACTCTTGATGTTATCTCTCTTCCTATTTTTCCATCCTTAGTTAGCCAGCTCCCCAGATACTTAAACTCTCCTCTCTCCGCCAGTTCCAAGCCCCGTAGCCTGATCTTCACATTTCTTGTTGCCTTCCTCTCCATTACTAGTGTCTCACTCTTTTCCTGACTTATTCGCATACCGTATTCTTCAGTCATCTGGCTCCATCTATCAATCTTTTCTTGAACACATTCGCTGGTTCCTCCCCACACTACGATATCATCTGCATATACCAGTGTATTCGTCTCCTGGTCTTCGCTTGGTTCTACTTTTCTCAGCAGCTCATCCATGACAATGACAAATAGTGTCGGGGAAAGAACGCTGCCCTGTCGAAGTCCTTCCTTCACCTCAAACCATCCTGACTTCCCCTCCACTGTTTGTACACAGCTCTCGTTCTTCTCATATGTGCTCTTGATTCTCTCAATCAGACCCAATCCCACCCCCTTCCGCTTCAGACATTCCCATACTTTCTTCCTTGGTAGGCGATCGTAGGCCTTTTCCAAGTCTAGAAAAACCATGTACAGTTTTTCTCCACTCTCCCACTTTCTCTCCATGACTTGTCGGATAGTGAATATTGGATCAATGGTTGATCTACCTGGCCTGAACCCATATTGTTCCTCCCTGAGCTTTTCCTCTACTACTTCTTTCAGTCTAAATTCCACCACTTTTTCGAATACTTTGGCACACTGACACATCAAAGTAATTCCCCTGTAGTTGCTGCACTTCTTCCTGTCACCCTTTTTGTAGATCGGTACAATCACTCCCTTTCTCCAATCGTCCGGTATGGTCCTCTGTTTCCATGCCGCACTCATTACTCGAAACAACCATCTTTTTCCAATTTCCCCAGCAGCTCTTACCATCTCCACTGTTATCTCATCTATTCCGGGTGATCGACCATTCTTCATCTCGTTTAGCGCTTTCTCCACTTCTCCCTCTCTCAAAGCACACTCCTCCTCTTCCTCGTTCTCACTCTGTAGTATTCTACTACTTTCTGGTAGTGCCACTCCATCAACATTCAGTAGTTCCTTGAAGTACTCTTTCCACAGTGCCTGTACTTCTACTGGGTCATTGATCAATCCTCCGCAAGCATCCACCATGCATGCCTGTCCAACTTTTCTTGTCCTCTTTTCCTTTATTATGCCATAAAGCATCTTTTTATTGCCTTCAAAATCCGTTTCTAGTTTACCAGCAAGTTCTTCCATGGACTTCTTCTTTTCTTCTTCTACTGTCTCTCTTACTCGTATTTTCCACCTTCGGTATTCGGCCTTGTTGAGGGTAGATCTATCGGCCTCGTACGTCTGCCAGGCGGTTCTCTTCTGATGCACTGCTTCTCGGACTATTTCATTCCACCATGGTGTTTCCTTCTTCTTGCTTTTCCCACTTGATCGCCCACAGACTTCCTCTGCACAGTCAACAAATACCTTCTTAAATGCTTGCCATTCCACTTCCACCAGTCCAACCTCTCCTCTTCTCTCTTTACTAGCTATCTTCTCTCTAAACTCTTGTTGTACTGTACCGTGTTGCAGCTTCCACACTCTTATTCTGCCATTCTTTTTGCTTCTCTTCTTGGTTGGTCTATCTTTTTTGAAGTTAAACTTTCCCACTAGAAGTCTATGGTCGCTATCTAGAGCCACTGAAGGGATAACCTCAACATCCTCCAAGAATCTCCGTAACTCATTCCCCACACATATGAAATCTATAACGGACTCGGTCGCCTCTTCGCCGTGTCCATATCGTGTAATCTTCTTTCTTTTTTCCTTCTGAAACATACTGTTTCCCACTTGCAGTCCGCTTCTTCCACACATTTCTAACATCTTCTCTCCATCTACATTCCTCTTTCCCCATCCATGGTGCCCCATGACCCCTTCAACTCCTGTCCTGTCCTCCCCAATCTGCGCGTTAAAATCCCCCATCACTATTATGGCATTGGATGTGATGTTGCTCTCCAGCTCCTGGATGAAGATCTCCTTCTCCGCTGCTGGCCGTCCTGTCTGTGGCGCATACACTTGTATTATGTCGATTTTCACCTTGTTCTTCATTAAGAGGCTAGCTTTGATGCTTCTTTCACTATGGTTTTCCACTTCAACAATTAACTCCTTCAGACTCGGGCCAACCATAAACCCCACTCCATTTCTTCCCGCAATCCCCCCTGACCAGAATAGCTTATATCCTCCTCTACAATCCTTCTCGCCCACTCCTTTCCACTTTGTTTCACTGATGCCCAAAATCTCTATTCTTCTTTCCTCCATCATGTCTATTATCTCTTCAATTTTACCATTTAATGTCACGATGTTCAGTGTACCAATCTTAATCGCATCACCCTTCCTCCTCTTCTTCATCGACTGTTTTCTTCTGTTCTCCTTTCCTACTATCTTTCCCACTCTGTCAGGTCCTACGCTGGCTTCCCCCACACCACTCGACTCCAAAAACCCACTGCCTTTTGCCTATCAGTTTTCTCCTCAATGGTCTTTCGCAAGCTGGTTCCAATGCTTTGGTGCCACTCCCATCTCCTTTCTTCAAGTTTGGCTCTCATTCCACTTATGTGCCACACCCCTGTTTCGTGGCATAAGTCCCTGAGTTTAGCATTAACCTCTCTGGGCCATATGCCACGAGATGTCAGCATCCCTGACAAGAACAGTTTTGCTTCTGGGCCAAACTTTCTCTCGGCTGCTCTTATCAAGTGCCGGGTATCCTCTAGTATCTCTGTCATATCCTTCCCATCCCTCATGTCCCTATTCCCAACAAACAGCACAACATTCTTCGGTGTATCCCGGATTACATATTTCTCCACTTCCTCTGCCAGGCCCCTTGTGCTGATTCCGGGGAATGTGTCCGCTCGGAAATCATCCTCGCCGCAGAAACCAGTACCTGTTCCTCCACTGATGTCACCGATCAGCAGGGCCTTGATGCTGCTGCATCCAGCGTCGCATGGTGTTACTTGCTCCTGTTGGATGCTCATCGCGGCCGGGATCTCTCCGGGAAATGTGTCCGCTCGGAAATCATCCTCGCCGCAGAAACCAGTACCTGTTCCTCCACTGATGTCACTGATCAGCAGGGCCTTGATGCAGCTGCGTCCAGTGTGGCATGGTGTTACTTGCTCCTGTTGGATGCTCATCGCGGCCGGGATCTCTCCGGGGAATGTGTCCGCTTGGAAATCATCCTCGCAGAAACCAGTACCTGTTCCTCCACTGATGGCACCGATCGGCAGGGCCCTGATGCTGCTGCATCCAGCGTCGCATGGTGTTACTTGCTCCTGTTGGATGCTCATCGCGGCCGGGATCTCTCCGGGGAATGTGTCCGCTCGGAAATCATCCTCGCCGCAGAAACCAGTACCTGTTCCTCCACTGATGTCACCGATGTCACTCATCGCGGCCGGGATCTCTCCGGGGAATGTGTCCGCTCGGAAATCATCCTCGCCGCAGAAACCAGTACCTGTTCCTCCACTGATGTCACCGATCAGCAGGGCCTTGATGCAGCTGCGTCCAGAGTGGCATGGTGTTACTTGCTCCTGTTGGATGCTCTCATCTTGTGTCATGTCTTTCTGGTCCGCTGAGTACAACTCCACTATATTGACCTGCGTCACATTCGGGATCTCTTCTATGTTGTTTTCCACCTCTTCCGTCTGTGTCACGTTCAGACTCTCTTCAGCGTTGTTCTCCACTTCTTCTGTCTGCATCGCGGCCGGGATCGTGATCCTGTAGTCTTTTGTCATCCATTGTTTTAGTTCTTCGTACTTCTCTTCCATCTCAAGGAGCCTTTTCTTGGTCCCAGCTAACTGTCCTGCCACATTTCTACATGATTTCATGATTCTCTTCACAATACCTTTGTCCTCTTTCCTCATCTGATGTTCTCTGTAGATCTTTATTCCTATTTTGTATCTACCTATCACTCCTTTTCCCATTTGGGAAGCACCTTTCCCGCCTGCACCACTGAGCACTTCCTTTTGCCTAATTTCTTTGCCATTACTCTCACCACCCATGTCAGATTGCTTTGCACATTGGTCCACTTCTTCATTATCACACTTCTTCACTTCTTCTTCATTCACTTCTTCTTCTTCATTAACACTGGTAACTCCATTCACCTCACTGCCTTTTTCTTGCATGCTGCTCTTCCTAACCTCACTTCTACAGCCACATTCCCAGCCACTCTTTTCACCATCCTTGTAGCCTGACTTCTTCGCTCCCACACAACGAAAATGGTACCAAACCTGGCACAACTCGCACCTCAACCCTCCAATCACTCCAATATTGCACAAAGGGCACTTATATCCTCTTTTCACTACTTTTTTGACTGCCTGCCCTGAACTCACACACACTTCGTCCGCCATCTTTTTTATCACTATCACTTATCACTTCTTTTTAATAATTAATCGAAAATATTCATACATAATATTGCCGCGCAGCGGATTTTTTGGTTTTTTGGCTACTTTAGGACGGGTTTAAATTGATTTTACATTAGCAATAAAATCACACATAAAATAGCCGCGCAGCGAAACATTTTGTTTTTGACTACATTAAAACGGATTTAAAATGATTTTACAGGTATTTTTGATAGAAAACAGAAAAGTCATTCTTATAAAAAAAAACATAATTTAAAAATGCCGCGCTGCTATTTTTTGGTTTTCAATTACATTATAGCGCACGTTTAAAATGGTTTTACAGGTAGGTACAATAATTGTGAATGATCTTTCGTTTTAGGCTACCCAAGGACGGGTTTAAAATAATATTGGTACTCAATGGATTCAATGGATTCATGTTCGTTAATTTACATCCATAAATTATACTACACAGACAAATGTATCACAGCGATTATTAAATATTCGATGCTTATTTGCTGATAATAAATTACTATTTTCGATCCAGCATGCAGGAGCATGAAAGAAAATACAGAAGATGATTATCTAACAGTTATCCTGTTTTTATGATTAATCAAATCCTTTCAAAAAGTACTGAAAATAGGGCAATTGAATATTGTTTCATAAATATTTTAGTATCCATCCACCCACCGAACCATCAACCAGTTTTTGCAACCATCCACTTACCTTCATACTCAACCCTCAAAATGGATCAAGCATTAGCACAAATATACATGTTCACTGCATACATTTCTTGATATAAATCTTTTGTTCCCTTTCCTTTATTGATATTTACCTACAATCTACAATGTTACTGCTTGCTGTGCAGCAATACGACGTATACACCCTAATCACCATGTTTGTGTGAATACATTATGTTGTATTAGTGGATAATGTATCACTCACTGTTACATTATAAAATGTATCTCAAGGTGGGTAGGTCCCCTTGCGGGGACCAGCCACCCCCAAAAAATGACTGTGCTTGAGCACCAAATTTAGATAGGTCGGCACGCCACTGTACATATTTGTTTTCTGTGCGTTCTGTACGCATTCCGGTTTGAGAATTTGAACGTACCCGTGCTCGCTCATCAACGCGTTACACTGAGCGTTTTCCTAGTGTAATTAATAAACACACGCTTGTCAAATGAATAAAAACTAATAAACTAAACATGTCAACACATGGAAAGTGAGTATGTTTACAATTATTATCTGATTATATCGCCAACATGAGTGTCAAATACTTAGATGCTACGTGTCTAACGCTCAGGCGCGTAGGAATAGGGGGGGAAAGGGGGGAACGGACCCCCCTGTCTGGAGCCTGACCCCCCCTGCTAGAGATCCTGACCCCCCCTCTAGAGATCCTGAACACATCCAGATATTCACAAATGTTGATTAAGTGTTGCACAGAATGCACAGATTTGCTCCATTATGAGGTTGAATTCTCAAAATTTTCTCAAGTTTTGCAAAACTAATTGAACAGAGGTATTATCCAATGAGACAACTAATTTACTCATTTGTCCAACATGATCATCCTCATGAATCAAATTAAATAATTATACGTTAAACTAATAGATTCCAAAACACATACCTACAGATTTTTCTTATTGATTGCTTATTGCTGTTGCTCTTGCAACCTTTTTCAAAGGTCGATTCCAAAATCATAATCGATTCTCTTTCACTAGAATTCAAGAATTTCCCTGCGGGGCCATTTAGGATTTTGTCAAATAACAACATTTTATTTTGTCTCTTGTATCCCCAAGATTATTGCATAGGACACACATTTTTAATTTCTTAAAAGATGCCAAAAAAGCGTCGAATTCGATTCTTTTTTGTCAAGATGTAAAAAAAAATGTCCTGTGGGGCCATTGGGAATTCTATAAAAACAAGTTTTCATAAGTTCCCATCACACATTTTACATTTCTTTGAGAAGAATAGCTTAAAATTCGATTATTTTGTATTAAAAATTTAAAAAAGGCCCTGCGGGGCTAACTGAGGGTTAGTTCCCCAGATCCCTTGTAGCAGTGAACTACCTTTTCCTGACATCCATCGAATCCTATAATTTTGACCCCCCCCCCCCCCCCCCCTGTCGAAATAAAGTTCCTATGCGCCTGCTAACGCTAGAAGCTTAACTTTGGCTGGAGATGCCCAGCCAGAAAATACTATGAAGCTAGAAAAAAGGGAACATTTAAACATAATGATAGAACATACCTTCAAGGAATGTAAGAACCCAATCCAGAGTTCAAAGCGAGATCGGGTGAGACGGCATGAAAAGTACTTATATCAAAAAGTACAATTTCAGTACTACAACCAACGGAAAAAAGCAGTGAACACTGTTATGGGAGGTGAACATCACACCTGCACTGTCCCAACTAGCAGCATCTACGACTCATTTCATGATCGGTTTTCAAATCCTAACCACATGATGAGATCTGAATATCCGATCAAACTAACACCTGAAGAGGTAATTGATCTGAACAGACATTACTCGACCAAAATCAGCTCCGAAGAAATCTCGCAATCAATGAAGTCAATTTCTATGGACACGGCAACAGGACCAGATCGTGTGTTGATGCGAGCTATCAAGTGCGACAGAGTTTGTAGCATATTATCCTTGATAGCTTCCAAAATGTTGTCATTTGGTTGGGTCCCTCAATGTTTTCACAACGCAAGAACAGTGTTAATATTTAAACAGGGAGATAAAATGGACATGAACAATTGGCGGCCCATTTCGATATGCTCAATTCTTCGCCGAGTAATAGAGAGAGTTTTCGATAAGCATCTTAGAAGATTTCTCTCCTTTAACACTAATCAACGAGGGTTCACGAACACTCCTGGCACATATATTAATGTTTCAATAGTGGATGGAATACTTAAGAAGGCCCGCATTGAAAAAGTAGATGCAACCATTATATTTCTGGACATCAGCAAAGCGTTCGATAACGTAGGCCATTCGCACATTGAAAATACAATCCGCACTTCCTCGATTCCCATTCCTCTTCAAAATATTGTGATTAATCTACAACATAATAACACTACGAAGATAGAATCAAACCACGGTGAAAAGACGAAGAGCATTCCGATTAACCGAGGAGTTTTACAAGGTTCTCCTTTGTCCCCTTCTCCCTACAATCTGGCCACGGATCATATACTGGATGAAATTTCAGAGAAAGATGTTGCCCAGAAGTATGGTTTCAACCTGGTGAAAGATCTGGAAAATATCTCCGTTCTGGGATTTGCAGACGACACTGCAGTGGTTGGCAAGAGCAAGGAAGCAGCAATAGAACTGGCGAATATGGCTATAAGCAGGTTGAAAGATATCGGGCTGGAGATAAACGCAAAGAAGAGTTGTGCCATAGTGGTAGAGAAAGGAAGACTTATATCAACATCTCTTCTTGTTGATAATGATTCGGAAATTGTTAGTATAAAGGAGAATGAGACAATCAAGTACTTGGGAGTAAACTTTTCTGAAGCCATTGTCTTTGATCACAAGAAAATAATTTCGAATCTAAATGTCAAGCTTGATCAGTTGGTATCATCTCCACTTCTAATTGCTGATCAGAAACTTAACATTTTGAATCAATACATCTGGCCTACGTTAATTTACCCCCTGCAATCGGCTCCACTTGCGAACTTACCAATGACGTTTCTGTCTGACATAGATAAACTTGTTAGAAGTGCAGTCAAGGAGATCTTGAGTCTGCCGACTGACACCCCGGACTCCATGATTTATACTGCCCGTAAGTTCAAAGGTCTCGGAATATTTAATGCAAGATGGGAGGCTTTTCTTCAACACCATAACATATGCCAATCGCTAGAGAAAGCCAATAACAACTATGTCAGCATTGTGCGAGATACCTCCAAAGAAAAGCAGGATTGTATGTCGAAGCTGCATCTGGAGGAGAATTCGTCAGAAGTGTCATCAATCAAGAAGGTAACCGCTCAAAACCTCAGAGATATACTTCGCCGAAGAGAGTATGATCAGTGGTGCGCTCTTCGGCAGAAAGGCGCTGGAGTTGAGCTTTATCAACAATACACACCAGCTAACAAGTGGATTTATCAGAAGAAGGGTCTATCTTGTTCTGAGTGGCGAGATGCACTAAAGATGACGGCCAACGTTGCACCGGTGAGAGTTATTGCGGGCAGAAGTCGAGACGGGATCCATTGCAGACACTGCGATGAGATAGAAACCCTTGCCCACGTTCTCGGCTCCTGTCCCCATGGCGAACTTCTCCGTAACTCCCGTCATCATGCTATTCGTACTGCCATTGCCGACGTCTTCCGAGCACAGAAGAAGTATGAAGTGTACGAGGAAGTTCACTGCATCGCCGACAATCGCAGTACCAAGAGAATCGACATCATAGTCATCTCAAGACAATCCCGACAAGCGTTCATCCTCGATCCTACCATCCGATTCGAGAGAAACACAGCTCAACCAGGAGAAGTTGACGTGGAGAAGAAACTACACTATGAACCGACTATATCTTTTTTTAAGAATTTGTATGATATTGACAAAATTGAAATAATTGGTCTGTTTATTGGTGCGCGTGGCACGATTTCAGATTTTTTGAGCGAGCGAAGCGAGCGTCTCCTTTTGGCTCTTTTGGCACGGACCTCTGTTTTTTTTTTGTTTGTTTTTTTTTTTTTCTGTTACTGACGATATACAGGTTAGAGTTTTTCTTCGATCGAGCTGAAATTTTGCACACATGTACGTAACATTTCTGATTGTTGCAGACCCTAATTTTTTTGAAATCCATTGATTGGTTCAAATTTAAAAAAAATTAACTTTCGATTGGTTGTTTTGATCAAATTGAAATTTTGACAAGTCATTACCCCCAACATTGTACCCAATCAAACAAAGTTTCAGCCAAATCCTCCCATTGGTTAAAAATTAAAACCATCTTTCCTGTGTTTTTAGAAATTTAAACTATAACCGATTGAACGATCAACTTATAACTTCGCATGATGGTTGGGACCAACATTATCTGCATTTTTGACAATTTTCATACTAATCTGTGTTTAAATCCAAACGTTATTGACATTTTACGGACTATTTGCGTGTTGGCTGTCAAATTCACGGCGACTTCGACTCTTCAGTTCAAGGCAAGGTAGTTAGAGCAGAAACTTTCAAACGCAAATGAAACTGATAATGACCGTTCAACAGTCGATCTGATATTGTGTAGACACACTTATATCATATGAGTGGTCTCAGGTATATTTTTTGAAGGAGATCCTGTGATTTTTGAAAATTAACACGGAACAGTTCAATCATAAAGGTTCAATCGATCAACTTAAAGCTTTGCATGGTTATTTGGACCAATATTTTAGGAATGTTAAATGAGATTTCTATACAAATCTGTAGCGAAATTTTAGAATTATTGGATTTTAATGACATATTCGATAGACAGAATTTCGGTTCGAGGTGTTGCGCGTATCCGTGCTCGCTCATCAACGCGTTACTCAGATTCATTGGTTAAAATTTAAATAATGTAAAATGAAAACGGTCTTCGATAATTCTGATCAAACTCATATTTTGCATGATCATTAAGACATATTGTCTCTTATTTTACAAAATGTCATCCCAATCAGTTAAGAACGTATGAAGTTATTTACATATTTAATATCTGTCAGTAATGAAGTATCGAAATGAATGTTTTCCAGTGCCAATTGAAAATTGATTCTGATTTGCTTTATGAACCAGGTGCTTAGATGCTATTTTAAAGTTTCGATGAAAAGCATACACTTTTAAGTTGATATCATAATCAATTCAATATGGATGTATATGTTTTCTGTGCGTTGTGTACGCATTTCCGGTTCGAGAATTTGCACGTACCCGTGCTCGCTCAACAACGCGTTACACTGAGCGTTTTCCTAGTTTATTCAATTTTGTAAACGATTTTCTATTTCTGTTAGGTTCTTTATTGATGACATTGTGTTATTAGCTTTAAAAGGTTCAATTAGAATTTTTAGGAACCACTTATATAATCTAAAATAGTTATGTTTATTTCATTTACACTATGTAGTATAATTATTAATTTATCAATTTAATTCATTATTGTTGATTATTATTCTGATTATTTGTATACCTTGTTGCAAGGCAGAGACATTTCGAAAATAAATGTTCTATATATATACTCCATCTCTAAAGTGAGTTACACACTCAGCATCTAGGAGATGGACGACTACAAGTTTGAGATGTTCTCGTCCAACTTGGAAGTGAAGCTTACACAATCGCGCTGCAGATCCGATTTGATTTAAATGTCCGTGAATTGCTTTCAGCGTTGCCAACCGTACGATAATTACAGTATTTGTACCATAATTTGGCCTTCTGTACGATGTACGATAGTGCCTGTACGATAATAGGTAAATGTACGATAATTTTGTGAAACTGAATATAGTACTATTACGTACCTCAAAACGTCTCAAAATTGGTTCTAAAGAGCCAAAAATAGTAAAAACGCCCTGCGGGGCAAGGTTTTTGATGAAAAAGTGTGAAAAACTTAAAAGGTTGAATTTGTAAACAAAATACACATCAGAACGTCTCAAAATTGGTATCTAAGTGTTGAAAAAACTTAAAAAAAAATAAAAATGCTGATAGTTCCTACATTTTGAGGACGTACAATAGTTTTTGCATATTTCCATAATTTTTCACGTTCTGTACCATACTTTTACTTTTAAAAGTTGGCAACGCTGATTGCTTTATTGTGTTTTAAACTAGAAATCAACACAGTTTAAAATCAATAGGAACATTATTCAAGTTAAAATAGGTCATTCAATTTGGATAGTTTTGTTTTTGTCTAAGGCTTAACGTCGCACTGTTCTGCAGCGAGGCTAATGGCGACGGATGAATGATTATGAGGATGATTGGGAGATGATGGTGAAGAGTAGGTAAGGATGGAAGGTGGGAAGGAGGCGGTCGTGGCCTATTAGTAGCATACCTTCCCAGCATTTGCCTGTCGACTGGGGGAATACCACGAAAAACTCCAGTCAGGAAGGACGTCCGCGGGAATCGAACCCGGGCCTCCGGAATAAACGTGGATAGTTATAATGCTATTTAATTGTATTTCAAGAACAAGGGAAAGTTGCAGCCTCGAGGTCGAATGTGAAACATTCATCTGTCTCTTGATAAGTTACGGAGTTCTGTTTTGAAATCATATCGGGTTGTTATAGGAAATACACCCCATAGTGGTAATTTGGCAGGCAAAGGGTTCAGATTAATTGGAGTGTGAACGTACATAACACCAAAACACTACTTATTAGAGATGGACCAATACCGATACCGGTTCTCGCGTAGTAGTAGACGATACTACTATTTTTTCTCCCTTACCGATACTTTCTAAATTTTCCCGCCTAATGTTGTGTGTATTCTGATTGACGGCATTGGTTGAGGTCGCTAGACCAATCAGAGACAAAGAATATTCAAGGGCAAGAGATTCAAGGGCTTGCATCTTGGCTTTTGACGCATCCCCCAGCCATGTTTGGGTGGTTTTATAAACAAAGGAAATGTGAACTTCTTGTGTCTTTTTGTTTTATAATGAATAAGGTACCTACTTTATATCACTGCAATGTAGAGTAATGTAAAAGTGAATGTTCCATGAATAATGATCCATTCAAAAGGCATGTTGTAAGTTTGCTGAGAGAAATGGGAAAAAAATGATTTAAATAAAAATTAAATATGTGTTGATGGATGATAATTGATAATGTTTCAATAAAAGACACACTATTCATGTTTCCCCCAACTTAAGAACAGCTTAGGCCAACCAGTAAAGTACCTACTCAAAGGATCTGTCACTCAACTCAAGTGTAAAATAGATAGAAGTATAGTCAAGGTCCTGACAAATGACAGTTCTTTTTCCCATCCCCTTGACTTATTTTTGCCTTCAAAGTGTTTTTCAAAAACAGACTTCCAAAAACTGGGGTGTTGTATATAATCAGGGGTGGCCTTTATTCAAGTAAATACTGTAGTAGGTAGTTCTCACTGAAAGTTGGTTTGTATTTGACTTGTTTAATGTTTTGTTTGATTTTAGCTATGTCAAAACGCAAAACAAGTGAAGTATGGGACCACTGTATCATTAAACAACATGACAGGTGATGATTTACTATTGACTAATAAATTAAACATTTTAAAATTAATAATAACAGTCAACAATAAAATAGTATCGGTATAGGAAAAGTATTGGTATTGGTTGTTGGTATCGGTATCGGTCCATCTCTACTACTTATGCATTGTAAAAATATTTCCATGGCTAAGAATCAGGACCAAGTATACATTTATGACCTAAATGAGTTGGACATCTAAAAAAGAATAATCCATCGAGAATCCATAGAATAGTAAGACAGAAATCAAGACCTTATCTCATTTCTGTTAAGTTTATAAACAGTTTCTCTGCTCTCCTGAAATACTGTGTTCTTGGAGGTCCTGATTCTTAGCCAGATAATATAACATGGTTTTATATTCACCTTCTCGACAACACTTCCGTAGACCACATGTCGGTTGTCAAGCCAACTGGTGTTGGCCGTGGTGATGAAGAACATTGGTGTTGGGCCGGCATTGGCCATGGACATCATTCCCGGCCCGGTGTGCTGAAAACATACAATGTCACGTCAGATGTACACTTTCACAGTCAATATGCAATAATAACGACATATTTGTTGCTAAAACACACCATTTTCACACTAAAAAGTGTACATTTTCATTCAGAAATATTCAAAATTAAAATTCAGTGTACATTTTGGGGGGAAAACAGTGTTCCTGACATTTCCAAACGAGTGATCTCATTCTTATCAACCAACCTATGATGTTGCAATTTAAATATCATATTTAATTAATGAAAATTTACACTTTTGAGTTTGAAAATAAAGGGTTCTACCAACATTTATGTTGTTCAATGTTCATTATCACTCAAGAAATCGAAAGTTTGCATTCATAATAATCTATCTCGAATGGCATGGGACATTATAAAAGGAAAAACAGCATGTAATGAGAATTAGGAAGGTGATGTCATTTCTAAGTAGTGAATAAATAAATTCCCCAAAATTGAGAATTTATGTAGGTATTTGTTTGAATGTTGAAAGAAATGTTGAAAACTAGTTGTAGGTAATATTCAAAATGAGATGGTATAAGAGTTTCCTCAATATTGGCATTATGCTATTTGTTGTCTAGTGCAAGGGTGGTTAATTTGGGGCGGACACGTCCAACCACTTATTTTTCATGGAAGTAAAAATTGTCTTAAGCATGGGTACAAACTGTGTAGAACGGCACCAAATTTGTTCCTGAAATTCAACATTTTTTCGGGGTTGTTTGCCCCAGACCTCCCCCCCCCCCCCCTCATTGATTTTGTAAGCAAATATATTTCCCCTAACAATCGCCGAGTGCCGCCGACTTATTATTTACAAATTAACCACTGGCTGGCACTGGCATACATCTTGGGACCTGGGGGCTTGCTAAACATTCTACTAGGAAAACGCTCAGTGTAACGCGTTGATGAGCGAGCACAGAACATGCAACATCCCCATAGTAACGATGCACGACCCGGCACAACACGATTTTCTCTGCAATTTTTCAATCTCCATAATACTCTGGATGAAAAACAGATCCATTGTGTCGTGAAGTCTTACCTACATACCTTCTCCAGAAATCTCTTGTGACATCCCATACTAAACTCGTAAAATTACAATTAATACTTGACTGATTGGGCTTACAATATGTAAAATTTAATATTAAGTTGGTCTTGATCACCATGCAAAATTTGATCTTAATGTGAACATTTTTATTGTCGACCAATCAGAAGACATTATTTAAACTTAAACCAATTAGAGGATTTGGTCTTCGTACTGCATTCGATTTTATGCGCTAGCTCAAAAATGCTTTCATTTTACTGTACATTGTGGATAGCTTGGCTGCTCTACAGGCCTTGCCTTGGAACAGAAGCTTAAAGAAGGCAGGGATGACAATTTAGTATACATTTTTCAAGATTATGGAATAAAATTACCTTAAAATGACAAAACTTTTGAAAATAACGAGAGATTAGACTGAAAATTGGCAAAAATACCTAACATGTTGGTACCAATGACCACGCGAAGTTTTAAGTTGATCGGTCAATCTGTTCTAGTTTAAATGTCAAAAATCACATGAAAAATGGTTTTAAATTTGAACCAATAGGAGGATTTGGCTGAAACTTTTTATGATTGGGTACAATGTTGGTTGCAATGTTTTTGCTAAATTTCAAATTGATCGAAGCATACTATCGAAAGATAATTTGTTTTAAATTTGAACCAATCACGGGAGCCCATTCAAAAACGATCCCAGGGACCGCATAGAGTACGTTAGTATGTGTACAAAATTTCAGATCGATTGCTTAAGCGGTTAGACCTGGGCTGTGACCACAAAAAAAAAAAAAAAAAAACAAACAAACAAACACACAGAGAAAGTGCCATAAGAGTACCGTGGTGACGCTCGCTACGCTCGCTCAATAATTTATCTAATAAAAACAGGGACCCGAACCTTTATGAATAAAGGTTCGGGTTCCGGTTCCACAATTTTATTTTATAAAGGTTCGGGTTCCGGTTCTGAAACAAATATTCTTAAAGGTTCGGTTCCGGTTCCTGCATAAAGGTTCCGGGTTCCGGTTCCGGTTCTAAAATTTTAAATCAAACTATATTATAAAACTTCAGTATTACCAATGTCAAATTTAATGGAATTATTGGATTTGGATTTTCCTATGAATGCAAGCACAGGTGTAGGCAGTGTCTGTATAAAATTCACAGGATGGTGCGCAGAGTACCTAAATATCAGAGGAGACAGTATTGTGGCTGCAATTTTCTCCATAAGACAACGTATAAACATTCATTTTTCCAGAGCTATCATATTCAAATTGTCGGCAATGCAGTTCTCATCGCAGTAGTCAGATTCAAAAATTGAAAACTCAGCAGCGTTTGCATAATGAAGAATTATTATTTCTTATCAAGAATTAAAAATTTCTACAAAAAATACATTTTGGAAATTTTTTCAAAAAATAAACTTAATACAACTTTGTGAATAATATTATATCCAAGTGATATACATGATTTTTTATTAAAATAAGGAACCTTAAAGAACCTTTAAGAACCTTTAAGAACCTAATTGATTATAAAGGTTCGGGTTCCGGTTCCGGTTCTTTGGGAAAAAAGTATAACGGTTCCGGTTCTGGTTCCGAAATTATAAAGGTTCATACCGGTTCTAGGTTCCGTTTCCGGTTCGGGTCCCTGAATAAAAACTACAAAATTCCCGCAAAATTCCCACTTTGGAATATTTCCGGGAATTTAACATTACCATTTCTAGTTCCACAACAATGTGTTACCATGGTGATAAGTAGGTACCTACTTACTTTGTTGTGGCAACATGTGAATCATGACGTCAATTGTCAATTTGTTTTATACCTAAAACTAAAAGAAATCTTTGAATCTTTCAAAATCAATTCCTAGAAAAATATCACACCCAAACAAAAGTAATGATAGGTAATGTGTCCAGCAACGTCTTAACTTCCATAATAGTGTTGGACAACTGTTAAACAACACATTGCTTAAAACATTCACTTTTATATTCCGTACGACGAAAGGTCTTGGTCCTAAATATTTGTGTGATAAACTACTAAATTACTCGCCAATGTGGCAGCTTATGTAAAATGAACATCCTCAACGTTTAACAACAATAATCTGTTTTCTAAGGGTGTCAATATGTTGAATAGACTACCAGCAGGAGTGAGGAATGCTAAGAGTACTGATGTTTAGGCGAGATTGCCTGAAAGTAATAAGCGACCAATCTCACTGGCACTGGCTGGAAATAATCATTCTTTTTGGTATTCAATGTAATAAGTAATACCCCATTCATTACCTATGTAATATTGTATTTTAATAGTCTACGTATTCCTCATCCATGAAACTATTACCAACATTCGACACATTATGACATATTAATATTTATTTCTATCTATTTTTATTTGTGACTGATAATAGCTCGATAGCTAACAATAAAGACTTATTACACTAAGGTAGGTACGTACAATTATTTTGAAATCCAATATGTTGGAGACTTCCCTATTGCAATTTGACTGAAGTCCACACAGATTGATGTTAAAATATTTCTCATCATTTCAATAGGATTGGATGAAGACAGAATTACTGCTAGTTTTAAAGCACATCTCAAGAATCACTGAAATCTCTGATTGGGCACATTTTTGCATTTTATACGATCGCACTAAGTACCACCCAGGTACATACCTACAAGTAAAACTTAATAGTTGGTACCTAGTTTACTTTTTTTTATTTTTTTTATTTTAAATGTCTTTATTTGAAGAGCGAAGTTAAGCCAATGGCTTCTCTTCCACTTAACTCTTTTTTTTGTTATTCTAGGGATGCCAAGCGAGAAAGCAGTTAGCTCCCTGCGCCCTGCTGGTTTTAACGTCCCATCCCAAGGACGGTGTAACGCCCGTCGAGAGACTGATAACAGGTGGAGGGAGGTCGTCACATGAACCTCCAACCACCCCAGACTCTCCGGCCCAACGGCAGCAACTGGCAGGCCAGAGTTGAACGGTCACCCATCCAACATCTGACCGCGCTCAATGTTGCTTAACCTCGGTGATCTGACGAGAACCGAGGTATCCAACACACCAGCCGTTGGGTTACGAGAAGTAAAACAATATTGATTGATTCAAAACTCCAAACTCAAATACTTATAGGCTAAAACCCTCATCTAGGGTAGGTACTATAGTTGGCCTTTTTTGTGAAAACAAATGAGACCAACTTCAGTGTAAGTAATTTCTAAAGAGATTCACTTGTTTTTTTGTGGATTTTGATGAAGAATAACGGTGGGAAGCAAGGGCGTTTTCAGGGGTTTACTCACTCTTCCTCGGTCTTTCTTCGCTTCCTGGGCATTCCTTACGAGGCTGAGAGCGCATTCTGACTGATGGCCGGCATCGTGGAATACTCGTGCTTTGAGATGGCATTGGAGCGTGGCGGGGGGATCGCATTTCCACGCTCACGTTTCAGTTGGAAGCCCAAGAAGCCGCCGCCTCGGTTTACACTCATCGTCAACACTCTCTGCAACAACATTCACACCTTAAGAACATTTCACTTATCACTTACAGTACCTAATAGTAGTCACTTGCCATGACAGAAGACTTATCACAACTCAAGTGAAAACTGTCATTGAAGGTTAAAATATGTTTGATGAATACACAACGTCCTATATTCCAATATCATACACTGAATTCATCACAAAAACACCGTTGGAATACACAAATATTATCAATACACATGCTACACATCTTTACTTACAATCAAATCACATTTACTAGGTGTAACATCAAAAGTCAGAACATTGCAAACAAAACGGACCACAGCCTTCTCTTCTTTCATCTCGATTCGCGAGCTATTCTCACAAAGATCAAATAGAAGACAGTGAAATGTCGCGAAAAAATTCAAATGGATAGATTTTTAAAATGAATTGCTTCCCTTTATTTACAACATAGGACATAGGAAACATAGGACATAACATAACATAACACATTACATAAACATACATAACATTTGTATGAACATAGGAAACATAGGAAAGTAGTAAAATAATTGCGTTGCAATTTTAAACACCTTTATATTTAAAATCTATATACTGACCTACAATTCTGCCCTACCAACCATAAAGCACTCAAGTGACACAAACCTTATTCCGAGAAAATTTACAAAACGTGTTTCAATCTCTGCCATGCCTTAAAATTTACTTTTAATATTTTTTTCAAGTGCTAATGACATAAAATTTTGTGCTTTATCTTAATATGACGAAAAAAATAGGATATTTTCATCCCTTAACCCTTTTTTGGCACTTAAGGCTTTTACTGGAGTATTGCTTTTTACCTTTTCAATGTTAGATGCTTGGTCAAAATGCATCGACCTGATTTTTATGGAGTCGGTACTCGTTTAAAAAGCCCCATCTACCCATAGTAACTCTATAGTATTAGTCACTTGGGTGCTTTTACCTGTGTACTGATGGCATTTTTCGATAACACCCACAACTTCAAACCATGTTTTGACCCATTGAAAGATGACTTAGGGCTTTCTTAACGAGCACAAAAGATATGAAATGAATGTGCTGATTCCAACAATACCAATAACTCCATATTTTCAAAAATGTCACTTGGGTGCTTTATGGTTGGTAGGGCAGAATCAGAATTAACATAACGGCGACGTAAGGGACAGACCGGGAATGTCGAAATTGAGAAGCGTAATGAATCGGAAAGTAAGAAAATTTAATTTAATGTGTACATTTGGACTTATATTGTCGTTATATTTACATTATGTAGCTGGTACTATGTCAATTGTAGTTCGGCCATATATTTGGACATATCCATGGGCGCCCGCAGGGGGAGGCAAGGGGGGGCGCTTGCCCCCCCCTGGATGTCAGGAAAACATAAAAATTGTATGGGGTTTAACGTATAGTATCATTTTGTAACCAAAAGAACTAAGAAAAATTGATTTCACAGTGTAAAAAATCCAAAAAATGCCCTGCGGGGCAGTTTTGAACATGTCCCCCACCACCTCAAAGTGCAATAATTAAAAAATATTGAATATTTCAACAAAATACACCTCAAAACGTCTCAAAATTGATTTCAAAGTGTCCAAAAACCAAAAAACGCCCTGCGGAGCAGGGTGGGGGGCGCGCCCCCCACACCCCCCTTAAACCCGTAAAATATTGTTTTCCTTGACCTGCCCCCACCTGGCAGAAATCCTGCGGGCGCCCATGGACATATCGACGGCTTGGTACGTGTCAGGGACGGCGCTAAGGGGTGCCCCCCCTCCCCCCCCCCCCCCCAGAGCATGAGAAATGATCTTGAAAAGATACATCACTCTATATTCCTGCCCATAACTCTGTATGTCTTTCGAATGATGTCTATCTAGCTGTATTTTTAAATTGTTGAAGGATCTAGCACTAAGTTTTAATGCGTACGTAAAAATAATGAATGTTAAATAGTACAAATGTTTCGCCCCACCTAACACAATTCTTGACTCCTGAACTAAAATCCTAGCGCCGTCCCTGGTACTTGTTTGTCCTATATCCGCTTTTTGCTAGTCGGAGATAATGTGGTTTAAAGATTGAATTTATTCTCACAGCAAAACTACTTGATCTATGTAACAGAATAAAATATCACTCATTCTTATGGATCTCTTGTATAATAACTAGTAGTATTTTTCTACCCTGTACTGTAAATAACCCCAATAAAGGGCACCCCCATTTGGATATAGGACGAAGAAAGTCATGTGAACGAAATATTTGTTACGCATTGTGTCCTATCCAAATTTTACTTCTAGGCAGGGTTGGGTCAGTAGAATATTCCGCGTAGAAAATGGGTATTCTACGCGTATATTCTACCGTAGAATATGTAATGTAGAATATTGATGTAGATGACATATTCTACACGTAGAATATTATTTTTAAAGTAACCTAGAAATAGGTGCCATGTGATGTGAGTCTGTCAGATACCTACTGTGAGAATAAAAATCAACTTTTTTCTACTCTAGAGCGAAAAGTAAATAATGTATAATAATAAAATAACTTACAGCCTGTTCTGTAATTAAACCAGAAGAAATATATAGTAAAAAAGCAATGAAAAAAAATATCAAGTGTCAACCAAATGTCAACAAACGATGAAGTTGGTTGCTTTGCTTCGTCAGTGTTACCAACGCAAGGATGTTACACTCTTCTATTCGCACGAGTTTTTTTGGCTCCCTAGAAATATGGAAAGTTAAGCGGCGAACCTTCTTTAATGTATTTGATGTCAGCTTGGCCGCTAAATTCACATGGAAAAACGTTATTTTTCAGGCTATTTACCAGGGTAAAGCGGCCAAGGGCCACTAAAACCCTGAATCTGGCGGAATTTCATGGTACTTCTAGCGACCTAAAGTTTTTCGATTTGGCAACACTGCTTTAACTAGCTTTAACGGTTCATCCGTGAACCGTTTCTGCGTTAGACGTGTTTTTATATTCCTCCAAATTTTTCTCTCTCTCAAGCGATCATAGTGCATTTTTATATATATTTATATTTAGTGTTTTTCGTAATTCTCTATTATCTTCATTGTTAAAACATAAAAACCACAAAAAAATTAGTTAGTTATTAGTATAGTTTTAGTTCTGCTACCTAGTACTACCTAGTTAGGTACCTACCTAGTTAGTTTAGTTAGTTATTTTTTTGTGGCTAGTTTTTTATCCGTATTATCAGCATCAGCGCTAATTTGACTAGGTAAGTAAAGTTCTTACCTACTTTAGGTTATATTAATGTATTTGCTATAGCTACGACTTCTTCCTCAACCTTCGTTGGGGAGAGTCACAAATAGGCTGCTGGCCTATCTGACCATGTCAGGCGCCATTAAAGAATAGAATAATTCTGAATTTTAAACAACTACTAACTGGCCTATGTGCCAAAGTACAACGAGTGAAAATATATAGCATAATAATAAATTGAAACATTATAAAACTACATCGAATATAAATTAAAGCTGGCCAGTATGACCATAGATGTCGAGTGCCATTAAAACCGGAAGTGAAAGAAGAAGAAAAAGCTATAGCTACCTACTAGTAATTTCACCGAATCATTTAGTAGGTACACTCGGCCAAACAAAACTTGAACGTTCAATGAGATCGCTTAGACTGACTTCTGATGGTGCGATCTTACATTTATCAGCCTATCAGATTTATTGAACGTTCAAGTTTTGTTTGTCCAAGTGTACCTACCTACCTAACCTAGGTAGGTTAGTACCTACCTAGGTACACCCACCTCCAAGTGTTCCTACCGGTAGGTATATAGGTACATTGGGCTCTCATGAGAAACACAGTACGAACACTTGGAGGTGACTGTACCTACCTACCTAGTGGATGTTCGGCTTAGGTAGGTACCTACCTAGATATGAAACAAGGAGTTCTCTAGGTAGGTAGGTACAGAAGTGTACATACCTATACCTACACAGTAGGTACAAAAAATACCTTTTAAACTAACATTTGAACCTTTTTTTTTAGTAACTAAGGCAATGAGCAATAGAGGGGATCGAATGTGCGGTGAGAAGACGGGGGAAGCGGGGGAAAGCTCAAGGTAAGAAGCCAAACATTTGATAACAACAAAGTCTCAAGCGAAAATTAGGTATACCTATCTAAATAACTAAGAAATCGCAGTGTTAAGGTGAATTTCCATGCTCCGTCACCGTCTGACGAAAACGACAGAATGCGATCACGTGACCCGTCTCGACCAATCAGAGCTATCCCCTAAAATCTCGGACGGCGATGGATTGGTCGAGACGGCTCACGTGATCGCATTCTGTAGTTTTCATGGGATGTTGACGGACGATGACGGAGCATGGAAAGGCACCGAGCCATCGTACTGCATCCGATTTGATACCTATGGGTCGTTCCGCCAGAAAGCACCTAATGACCGTTGCGGCACTATTTTTAATTTTTTTGAAAAAAATCATAGTTGTTTCCATGCACAAACTGAGCTTGGAACGCCGCTTGGTTTTATCAATTTCGTTTCCTGTCTCGACATATGGCTGTTCAAAATTTCGATTTTGGTAAAAAATCGTCTTAAAAGACATACATTGAAAGCGCTATACTTTTTAAACCATTGAAGATATCCAAAACCTTTAAATAGAAAATTTGTTGATAATTGTATGGCCTACAATAATATATAGCATGTTTGTGTTTTGAAATAAAATTGTTTTGGTTACGGCTTACCAAATGTTTAGCAAAAATTAATTTTTTTCCCCAAATTTGACAAAAAATTTTCTACGGATTGGTATAAAACAACATTATGGCTAATTTTTCTAGTATTCTTTGTATAATTTATTATCTGTTGCCGAAGGCGGATGTTTAAAATTCTTTACCATACTCCTCTCAAAAATTTATATACCTAAAAGACATTTTTTGTGAAAATCACAATTTTTGATGTGGCCTGTACAAAAAGTGGGACCTTCAAAAAATAATCGAAAAAGTTCGTAAGATTTCTTGATATGTGATCTAATAGACCTGAAAATTTCGCAATGTTGTTTTGTCTGACTTGAAAGTTACAGATTTTTAAAAATTGTCTTACCTTCAATTAGAGTGAGTGATCTGGATGAGCCGTCTTTACTTAGTTTTTTTTGGTGACTTTTACGATCTTAAACTCGGACGAACTGGAAGTTTTGAATGCTTTTATAGAATGTGTATTGATTGGCACGTATCCGTGGAATGATCATGTGTTCGGAATTGGTCTTGAATTCTTGTATCTGTTGGTTAAGTGTGTCTCTTCTTGTTGAATGTCTTCTGTTGACGTGTAGATGAATGTGATGCCTTGGATCTCGGATTGGCAGAACTCAAACATCTCTTGTGGTGTCATGATGTGATTAGCTTGAGTTCTCTGCAAGCTGGCTTTGGTAACCAGCCTTTTCGTTGTCCCCCCAATACCATCACATGGCCCCTTGCCATGTGATGTGGCGAAGAAGTGCCACTCGGCGGCGATATCAAAGTCTTCTATGTGGCGGCAGAGGTTGTTGAAATTTTTTCGATTTTTATATTGACTGGCAGCACCATCGGAGAAGTAGAAGAGTTTGTTAATGAGTGGAGCAAGTGAAACGATTTCCGGAATTAATGCTTTTTGAAATGTGTAGACGGCGGTCGTGCTGTGTTGAAGATGGTCACTTATGAAGCAAAAACTCTTGTTTTTAAGTTGCTGATTATCTTTGTAATAAATGACGAATGGGTGAAGTGTTGCTTGAGAGTTTACCCAGTGATAGCTCTGTACTTCATCTTGAACTACAAACGTGAAGTTCTCGGAGAAATCACCAGTCACTATACACTCATTATCTTGTAATTGTTCTTTCTTGACTCTTAGGAAATCTGATTGGGCCTTAGCTATAAAATGATGAGTTTTTAGTACGAGCAGTTTTGATAGAAGGGTATCTACATAATCAGGGAAATCTTGCAACACGATAATAAGATCACAGCGATCTGTGGTCACCCATTGCTTGTACTGCACCTGAGCGTCAACGTCGTCGTCGTCCTGGAGCTCCATCAACTCCTGACGTAACGCGTCGGTGCCTGGACAGTCGGGACACGTGCCATGCATGCACGCCTCTCTGTCCACGTCGCAAACAATCCGCTGCAACAACTCCTTATACGTGTTCTCAAGCTTCAATCCACTCATCATTAACTTTACATTCTGGTGGATGGAACAAACACACACAGAATGTGTTCCCGATGCTCCGGCAAGAATACACCACTGTGGCCGCAATGAAGCAAATTTGGAAAATCCAACTTTGATATCTGGATGCTTGAGTTTAAACTGGCTGTACAATTCCTTTAAGTTGCAAAGTATAAGTCTTTTCTGTTTGCTAATTTTAACACCATCGCCACCTCTTACACTAACACAATCTTTCTGTCCTGGACACATTCTGCTGTACTCGTCATTCTCGTACCAAGCTTCAACGGCGTCAACGGTCTGTTGAGAGAGGGATTCTTGGCCTGATCTCTTGGCTCTGACGTTTGGTAGAATCCCCTGCTCTTTGACAAGACAGCGGGTTAGTTTGACGAGGTGTTCACTTACTGCGAACTCATTACAAGTTTTTCTGATTGTCCATGTCTTTGGGAGTAAACTTAAGATTTTGACCTTTTCATCTTGAGAAGTAGCATTATTCCAACGGAGTTTTAGTCTTTGAATGAAATCACGTTGTTCATCCTCAACGTCACTTTCCGGATCGCTGACTGACACATTGAATTCTTTAGAAAGCCGTGTTCGAATTTGTTGAGATAGTTTTGACGACTTCTTTCTTATTGCCAAGACACGTTGATCAGTGTTGAGTTTCATAATTTTAAGTGGCGATACTTCGAGAGCCGAACAGGCAACATTCACAGATGCTAGTAATGAAGCGGGGTCTTCGTAGTCACCGTTGCCATCATCAGGTTCGTCACTTCCACATGAAGTTTTAATTCTCATGAAGCAGGAGATACACATAGACTGGCCGGGGATGAGGTGATACTTTCCCGAATCTTCTGCATATTGCAGAGTGATTTCACGAAGACACTTTTTGATCACTTTCTTATGACGTTTTAGAGGATCGCAACACTTTGATCCAAAGTAATGATTATAATTATCTAAATATTTCAGTTTGTGATGATAGCAAATAGTTTCTAGAATGTCTAAACCAACTCGCATAAACAGTAAATTCTTCTCATTGTCCAAGAAGTCACCGATTGCACTCAATTGTTTACTTAAATTCACACTTTTCTCACTGCACTCTTCATTAACATATATTCCAATGGAGCACTGCATTATAACGTGTAGCAGAGATCGCTTCTCAAATGATACTAAAGACTCAAAGAGGATTTTCAATACATTTGTCCTCCCTCGATCTTTTACCAGAGCACCACACACTTCAAACCACTTCAGTCAGAAATCATAAACACACTTCATCCCATGTCAGGGGTTCTCAGTCAAATAATAAAGCCACAAGAGAATCAAATATGATTTATTTTCTTTAGAGCAATGATTACTGCTTATATTAGCACGTAGCAGTAGCAGAAATCATTGCTGTAAAGAAAAGAATAAATTACAGCCTTACAATGCACAAATTAAACCATTGTTTTATGCAGATATTAACACATTTTTAAAAATCTCTAACTTTCACGTCAGGATAAACAGCATCGCGAAATTTTCAGGTCTATTAGATCACATATCAAGCAATCTTATGAATCCTTTCGAATATTTTTTGGAGGTCCCACTTTTTGTACAGGCCACATAAAAAATGGTGGTTTTCACAAAAATTGACTTAAATATAAATTTTTGAGATGAGTATGGTAAACAATTTTTAACATCCGCCTTCGGCAACAGATAAGAAATTATACATAGAATACTAGAAAAATTAGCCATAATGTTGTTTTGTACCAATCCGTAGAAAATTTTGGTCAAATTTGGGAAAAAATAATATTTTTTTATAAAAATTTGGTAAGCCGTAACCAAGCCAATTTTATTTCAAAACACAAACATGCTATATATTATTGTAGGCCATACAATAATCAAAAATTTTCTATTTATAGTTTTTGGATATCTCCAATGGTTTAAAAAGTATAGCGCTTTCAATGTATGCCTTTTAAGACGATTTTTTACCAAAATCGAAATTTTGAACAGCCATATTTCGAGACAGGAAACGAATTTGATAAAACCAAGTGGCGTTCCAAGTTCAGTTTGTACCTACATGGAAACAACTATGAATTTTTTCAAAAAAATTAAAAATAGTGCCGCAACGATTTTTGTTTAATTTAGGCGCTTTCTGGCGGAACGACCCCTATGCGTTTCGTACGGAAAATGATCCCATTGGTTATTCATCCCTGACGGCACTACTATACAGATCATACGTAAGAATAGTGACCATTTAATCATACGGAAAAATATGTAGAGCAGCCAAGCTATTCACAATGTACAGTAAAATGAAAGCATTTTTGAGCTAGCGCATAAAATCGGATGCAGTACGAAGGCCAAATCCTCTAAGTGGTTTAAGTTTAAATAATGTCTTCTGATTGGTCCTTACTACCTACTTAATATTAAATTTTACATATTGTTAGCCGAATCAGTCAAGTATTAATTGTAATTTTACGAGTTTAGTATAGGATGTCACAAGAGATTTCTGGAGAAGGTATGTAGGTAAGACTTACGACACAATGGATCTATTATTCATCCAGAGTATTATGAAATTGAAAAATTGCAGAGAAAATCGTCTTGTGCCGTGTCGTGTATCGTTACTATGGGGATGTTGCTTGTTCTGTGCTCGCTCATCAACGCGTTACACTGAGCGTTTTCCTAGTAAAATAAAATGTCATTAAAATGACAATAACTTTTGAAAATAACGGCAGATAGTCTTCAAATTGGCATAAATACCTAAAATGTTGGTCCCAATGGGAAATGACCATGCGAAGTTTTAAGTTGATCGGTAAATCTGTTCTAGCAAGGCAGTGGTGACGGCTTTTTCCGATGTGAACACATCGCAACGATGATATCATATCACTCGATGGTTCCGAAAACATCCACGTCAAAATCTGATCTAATTTAAATTTCAAACATCACAGGAAAGATTGTTTTAAATTTTAACCACTGGGAGGATTTGGCTGAAACTTTGTCCGATTGGGAACAATGTTGGTTGCAATGACTTCAGGAAAATTTCAAATTGATCGGACCAACCAATTTTTTAATTTTTTAATTTTAGGTAGTAACCAATAAAAATGGTATTTGAAAGAAACGGATTGTCTGATAAAGATTTGATGGCTTCCCATGAAATCTGTGCTAACTTATCATCTAACTCTTCGATGGTCCAGTTCAATACTGAGACATCTCAAAAAAATGGAAAAATGAAATTATATATCATTGGATTCAGAATTTCAAGCTCTATCCAGTCCTGTAATGAGATATCTTTTAGTTTCATTTGCCTCCACGTGATCGCTGATGTATCTCTATAACATTCTCCAGTTCTATACTGAGACATCTTATTGTCCATTAAAATAACCCTATGTAAATGTCCCAGTTCTGTACTGAGACATCTTATCGAAATCTTATATTCGATTTATCTCAAAACTATGATTTTGGAGATGTCTCAGTATTGAACTGGACCATCGTCTTGTAGAATAGCTCTGATTTCATTGATGATAACAAGGATTGATTATCAAGGAACCTAACAAGCAGCCGATCTGTTTCGTTCAATACAGTTTTATGATTTGTGACTGTATACACTTGGCAAAACATAAAATGGTATGTGAATAAATGTAAATGACTTGTAACTTGATGTTCCTTGGTGAATCATCCATGTTATTATCAATGAAATGAGTCTACAAGAGCTATGTGAGTTAGCGTAAACTACTTGTTATATTTCTACTTGGAGTCTCGATTGCAACTGGACTGACATCTGAAAGTGACGCCTTGTTGCTTGTTTCAGTGGCGTCGATGAAAGAGAGAGAGCGTCGGCCTCAGTCTCGAACATCGGAGCGAGGCCGGGCGCAGCGGAACCAGTAGCCAAGGTAAACACTTCAATATCTCATCCAAACCATCCGAATCCATTAGACTTAATCACTTCAATATCTCATCCAAACTTGATCTGAATCCATTAGACTAGGTCAACACTTTGATATTATCCAAACCATTAGACTAATCACTAGTTTCATGCCTTCTGAACCATTTATAAAAGTTGATAATGTGAGTGACGTGTTTGTTTGGTGTTTGTTTGCAGCTGGTGCCGCTGGAGATATTAGAAGAAGCGGTGGCGCAGCTGCGGGCGTGTGAGTGCCGCGACAGCAGCAAGATTAAAGCCATTATCCAGGCTCTGGAGGCGGCTCCAGTCTCGGTACGTGATCAACCTGATAGCTTGCAAACACCACGGCAAATCAAACCTCGGATGTTTTCTCAAACATCGGTATGTCGGTGTGATTTGAGCCCAATTATTCTATGCTTTGCGTAACAATTATTACTTGGATTCGTTAGTGGTCATTCTAGGAATGTTGCAATGGCAATCGAATACATAATCAATTGTTTAAATTTAGCAGAGTAGGTACCTACCTAATGAAAAACTGGGACATGCGAGTGGCCCAATATTGAAACTTAATAGCTTCAAATATTCAAATCCGTATTCAAGAAAGTTTCTTAGTGTTCAAATCTCTAAATTATTCTGCCACTTCTTCCATTGAGAAAAACATTATGACAGATTTTTAAAATGAATCAAATGAAAGTTCCGGACTTAAAAACCATCTACTTTAATTCAGAAGCGTTCAGATAAACTGCAAGGATTTAAATTACTAGAAGGTAGTACCTAGTCGTTGATAAGGAATAAATCAAATCAAGTAATAGGAAGTAGACCGTTAAAATCATATTATTCATTGAAATAAATATTTCAATGTGATCTGTATGTGAGTTGTATTGTGAGTTACATACCTACTCTTCAATATTGCAAAATGCTCGTTTTGAACCAATAGGTTCATAGATTATTATTGTTTAACCTAGGATTATAACTCCACTGTTGGAGTTATAATCCTAGGTTTAACGGCGCGTCAACGACGAGGTTATATTGCGCACATTAATTTTTACTTTATAACTTTGTTGAATTAAGTGGAGGACATGGGGAGGGGGTTGACCTAACGGGCCCGATCCGGGGAAGTCCAGCACTGGTGGGAAGGCCAGGCCGGAAGGGGGACGGACCGAGGGGTGTAAGGATTCGGGCCGGCGGAACCCGATTTCAGGGGGACCGCAAATTAAGGGAGGGCATGGATAGGTCCACCCTGGCTGCTCTTTGTCTGGACCTCACCACTGATCTGTCCGGCATGGGTAGCCCTTACACATGAGGATATGCTCGCCGGCGTAGCTGCAATGGGTCATTGGCCAGCACAAACCCCACCACCGCGATAAGGTGGCAGCCGTCGGTGGGGCCAATAGGTTCATTTTCCAGGAAATTATAAAACAAAAACTCTTCCACTGTGTGTTTTTCTTGGTTTCTACAATGATCCACTCATGGCGTTTCCACTGGCTGCACTGGTGCTGCACTCCGTTTGTAATTTGCATTGAGTTTTGTATGGTGACGTCATTTCAGTGCAGCCCCAGTGCAGCCAGTTAAAAACGCCATAAGCGTTCCAACTTAGGTACTATGTATATTTATTTGATTTTATCACATTTAACCTAGATTTAACCATAGAATCTCATCACTAAAAGGCTCTAGTTTAGTAATTAATTAACACAGAAAAGTAAACAGCCTTTAAGGCTACATTTATTTATTATCTCACTAATTTTTGAAGGTTGTTTACTTGGCTGTGGTAATAATACAAATACCGCTGTTCATACAGCTCGGCTTCACTGCCAAGAAATGTACAAATAAAAATTTCACAATTTACGAGACATGGGGATTTAACGACCTCATGTTATCTATTGCAGGTGATAGGCCAGGCCCCTCACCAGACCCCTGCCGTCAACCAGGCCCCTGCCGTCAACCAGGCCCCTCACCAGGCCCCTGCCGTCAACCAGGCCCCTGCAGTCGCCCAGTCGCCTCGCCCGAAGGCCATCGCCCCCCAGACCCCCCCACTGAGGATGGAGGCCCCCCCGTTGCCTGGGGTATGTCCATGTCAAATAGAACTAACATCTGACATTATAGAACCGCAAGCTCAAAGTCATACAACTTTATCTTCAACTCTAATAGACTGTTCCTGGCTTCTCAAACATTTCACTCAAATAGTTTCTTGAAACAAATTAAAATTGAGAGATTTTTGGTAAAATTTTATGAGAGTAGGTAAGCCATAAAGTTGAAGATGAAGGACTTGATGCTGTTCTTGCTTTTCTATATTCAAAACTGTTTGACATATACACATTTAGGCTGCGTTTCACCAAGTTTCTAAACTCGGTTTAGAGGCGGTAAACCTGGTTTAGAATCTTGGTGAAATGCAGCCTTATTTGTGTATTTCCTCTAAAACTACTTCGAACCGCTTCGAACAACAAACTGACGAACTCTGAACTCAATTGAATTTGATCCAGATTACTTCGAGAAGTGAGTGAAGTGAATCGTATTAAATACAATACGTACGTACAATACAATTAGCATAGAAAACAAGCGCAAAGATTGCACAAAGATTGTTTTGTCTTCGTCTCCAACTAAAATAATTTGAAACTCGTGGTAATTAAATAAATGTTATCGATGTATGTTCAGTTAAAGTGACTCACTCTTTATTCAGTTAAGAGTTCAGCTACTTTTTAGTAAGATTTTGAAGGGACCAGGATAAAAAAAATACTTAAGTGAAAAACGTAGGACTATTGAGACAATTTAACATGTGTTCTTATGGGTACTTTTGAAAAAACGTAGGGTAAAAAACGTATGAGGAGAAACATACGTATACTAAAGACGTTCCACTGCAATAGAAAACGGTTGTCGAGTGTCTAAATCAACGCTAAGATAACTTAAAAGGTGATTGCGGAAAAATTACAACTTTATTAATGAATGTAGATTTTAAAATTACCTTCTTTAAAGAATGGAATTATTTTGCTACAAGTGTTTTTGGACAATGTAGAAATTTGTTTCTACCTAGAAGATAGGTAGGTTTAATTGTAGAGTCAAATAAATTTGGTCATCACGTAAATTATGTGTGCAAGAAGATTTCTAAGAAAATATAATTGTAATGTAGGTATTACGTGTGAGCAAATGTACCTACCAAGTGTCTTTATGGACTTTATAGAACAAGTGTTTTATTTAGAATTGGAATTTCACCTTATTTTGACTTCTGTGCCACTGCCACACTTTTTTACTTATTGGCAATTCTGACTTTGACTTATTATAGAAACTACAAAATAGAGCAATGCATATATATACATAATTCTTAAAGGTGATATACCACACCACAGACAAGTAATTTGTACTACCTACTTAAACCTAAATCTTAGTATGATATGATAGAGATGCATTTTACACGGTCACATTTATTGAACAACTTCTGTGTCACGGTCTTTGGCACAGTCTTTGTCACATTTGTTAAAGGAAATTAGAACATGTTTTATGTTCGGTGACAGAAAGTTGCTTGGTGTAAATGCAAAAATGTGTGAAAATTAACATTGTCAAAGCATGTGACACAGAAGTTGTTCAATAAATGTGACCGTGTAAATTAGGCTTTAAAGTAGTTAATTTTTTCTGCCTACCACTAGGTATGTATACTTAACACATTTAAAATTGATCGGTGAGCAAATTTGAATGACTGCTGGTCAGGTCATGTTCCATATCAATCAAAGATTGTTATTATCATTGAAATGTGAGGTCACCTACTAGAGTGAGACAAAGAGATTGCTTGGACTGACTTCTGATGGTGCGATCTAAAAAATTTCAGCCAATCAGATTTATTGAACAATCAATTTTAAATGTGCTAAGTTTAAAATCAAAGTTGAAATTTTAACATTACAAGAGCAAGTTCCATTTATAATATTGTTATTGATTGTAAAACTAAACTGCTCAAGTACCTACTCTCAAATGTCTATAGTTCAATCAAGGTGATGAACTATACAATGATTCCAGTAGCAAAAAACTAAGTTACGTACATATTATAGCTTTAAAAGGAATCTCTCATGTACCTATTTACTGGAAGCGCACAGTTTATTAAAGTGTTTTGTTTTTGTTTGTTTTTAAGTTTTGTATTCACGCTATCAGAGTGTTAAAAACTCAGATATTAGCGGCCATTTTTTTTTTTAATTTAAGACACTTAAAAATGCCAACTACTGGAGTAACGTCCTCGAAAAATTCACTACGATTATTTGATGATTAATTTCTATTTATCGCTTTGAGGTCGTAACTCGTAATGTACTAATCCAGTGCGTGGCATTATTTAGTCTCGTAAGCTTGAAATTGTCGCAAATATCTCTTTTTAAATTCTCTTAGTGTGAAGACAAAACTAGAATAGAAACAAACACTCTGAAGAACTGAACTTTCCAGTTAGTTACCTTACGCTGGCCTCTTAAATCCATGTTTATAAAGTTGATTGAGGAACTGACAAACAGATTAGGTAATGTAATGTTAAACTTGAACTGTTGTGATGTTTTTGTACACTCGGCACATTTAAATATGATCGTCGATTTTTCTTCAGAGTCCCATGTTGTATACCCCTAATACCTACCGACCGGTTAGATCACGTGACTTCCTTATCAGTTTTCTCGCGGAACAAAACAAGGGGAGGGGTAGTTCGTCGTCAATAGGAAACAAGTAATATTCTCTTTCAATATCTGAATCTGATCGACATTGCATTACGAGGTCTTCATTCGAATCCCATTTCAATGTGACGGATCGTGGTTTCACGTGATTTTGACGCAAAGTTGCCCATTAACTTACTAGTTCTGTGGATATTTCTCGATTAGTTTACTCAATGTCATATGCCAGATGAATGATTTGAAAAGTCTACATTACATTTCAATTTCATACCTTTTTTATTAGAAAAGCTTTTCTTTTCTAATGAGTTTTGCTTTTTTTGCTTTTTTCTAATGATCACCAAGATAACCCCCAATATTCAACCTTTTTTATTTCTAAAGTCCAGTCAGTGATCCTCCCCTATTCGCGTAAATGACAGAAGAGCTCTGACCTTATAGAAAACAACTTAGGGTTGCTTAGTGGGAGGGGCAGTGACCTCGCATTATCACGTGAAAATAAAGTTGACATAATGTCTTTTACAGTCGCAATACATTTAAAACAAACAGCAGGAAACAGCTTTTAATATTTTTTTTTTGATTTTGCATAGTGAAAAACCAAGGTGGACAGTCACATGCTGCACTGGGCATACTAGGGTTTAAATTTTTGAGTAATATAATTGATCCTCCCTCTTCATTCAAAACGCGAAATTTCCAATTCCAAAAACGAAATTGTCAAGTTTTTAAAACCACATAATCGGATCTCTAGAATGTAAATTTATTTCTTTTGTGGATGGCGTTAGCACCTCTAAATTAATTGAGTAAAAGTTTAAAACAAATTTTTCATCTGGCATATGACATTAAGTAAACTTATCGAGAAAAATCCACAGAACTAGTAAGTTAATGGGCAACTTTGCGTCAAAATCACGTGAAACCACGATCCGTCACACTGAAGTGGGATTCGAATGAAGACCTCGTAATGCAATGTCGATCAGATTCAGATATTGAAAGAGAATATTACTTGTTTCCTATTGACGACGAACTACCCCCTCCCCTTGTTTTGTTCCGCGAGAGAACTGATAAGGAAGTCACGTGATCTAACCGGTCGGTAGGTATTAGGGGTATACAACGTGGGACTCTGAAGAAAAATCGACGATCATATTTAAATGTGCCGAGTGTACCTACTTAGGTAACGTTGTAATTTACATCATTACCTAATTGGGAACATTTTAATATGTAATGTGTGTTTTATAAATAAACAAATAAAATGTATGTTTCGAGAAAAGTGTTGCGATTCATGTGGTTATGCACCAAATTCAATAGAAATTTAAATATTCAGGGAAATAAATTCAGAAAAAGTTCTGCTTCTTTTTATGGTTTCTACAATTGTTCCAAAAAGTTTTTCAGTAATTGCCTACATATTTGATCAAGGTCATAGTTTAGTACAACAATCTGGTTTTGGTGAGTAAACATTTAGTTTTAATGAGAAAATGAATCACGACGCAGGATGAATTGTCGCTGAGGTACGTAACAAATTGTTATATCTGTTGATTTAGTAATTAACTTGAACTGAATTCGCTTATTTCCATGACAGTGCCTTGCTCATGAATCTGTCTGTTTAACTCAAGATTTGTGTTCTATAGAAGTGAAATATGATCAGGAAATTGCTATTGGTTTTACGCAATTTCTCTGTGAGTAGAATCGATTTGAATCGTTTTCAAATGAAAACTGGCGAAATCAGGCTTTTTATATTTGTACTAATGACTGATTATCTCTTTATTTAATCCTGTACAAATATTTGCAATTGTTTTTGTAATGTCCAATAATATCTGTACCTACCTATGAGGTAGAAGGTCGGAAGTCCATTTCAATGATTCTTTAACATGAGCTCAAAAACCAGTAATTTTGTCTGATCCAATCATATTTGTAATGTCGGCATGGGTCATTGTGTAAGAGAATACTTCAATATAACTATTTGTGGACATCAGTCGAATGGCAGTTGATAGAGCTTGATTACAACATTCCAAAGTATTCACTTAAACATTGAACGATTGGACTTCCAGCCTTTTACCTCTGAGTTACAGATATGATCTAGGTGCCAAACTCTCCCCTATAGTTCTCTATTGTTCTATGTTCAGATTGACCCGACATTGATTATTATGTAATTAGGTTTGATTCTAAATGTCCTTGTGGTCTCGGTTCACTTGCAAAGAGGATATTTAGAATACACCTCGGGACCAATTCTTGAGATTCACGTTTTGAAACCATGCATGTAATTCATCGTTTAAGACGTAATAAGGGCTGTAAGAATTACTCGAAGTCTAAGAATATTCCAAATAATTGTTTCGATGACAAATTCCACTGCCATGTTCGGGTGGAACTGTTTGATTTAATATCAATTACTTGTGAATCTCACCCCCGACACAATCACATCTGGACCTCAGAGGTAGAAGGCTCCAAGTACATTTCTGTTTTCCCGGAGGCTGCTTTCGTCCGACTTGGGTAACGGTTTGATAAAACTATGTGGGGTCAACTGGGGTAAGTGTGGTATTGAGGTAAGTGTGGCCACGGACCACAACTCAACAGATTTTTTAGTTTTTTAATTTTTTTTTGTCCTGATATATAGAGTATTATTTCAAGAACACTCCACAATAATTTTATTTTGGTTGGAAAAATATCTTTATGAAATACACACATGACAGCGGTGATACCTCAGTGAATTGAGAATCGCAATTCACTGACTTTGCTTTTCAATTTGGTTAACACATGTACAATCATGATTTTTTATAACTTTAAAACTCTTGGGTCATTCCATAGGTATGAGACAATAATATTGTGAAAACTGTTTATTTTTAATCATGTGTCATTATCAATTAATTGCATAGCCACACTTGCCCCTTAATTAATATAGTATGGGGCAAGTGTGGAATTCAAGAGGGGGAAAGTGTGGTCACAGTCTAACAGCTGTTATTTCGTGGACATCTAGATGGCTTTGAAATGAATTTATGTAAGTTGACTACACTGACAAGTGTCAGCTGTTCTTCTATTGCCGCCTTTTCTGGATTTCATGTCTCCAAGAATTCTCCGTTTATCGATACGCGAGTTTCCGGACCAAATCAATTTTTTAACGTTGAAGGATATTTTTATTAATTTTTTCAAATACACCTAAATTTAGAACCAGTATTCTCTGATGCATACAATTTTTATGAGATGTGTAGTCTTAAATGTAGGGGTTTGGTAGACAATCTAATGGATATTAATCCTTCTAAATGATAGGTACGCGAGTTACCGTGGAATGACCCAGTTACAGATGTTTTTGAAATGATGTTTACCTAATTGTTATGTAATTCTTACAGAAAATGCAACTTGCTTAATTAAATGAATCAGAATTTACATGTAAATAATAAACATGATGAATACCTAGAAACTTTTTTAGATGACAGGGATGACCAGGGGAAACAAGTAGATGTTATCTGCCTCACAGAGCATTGGTTAAACAGCGAAAACTTAAAAGCGACTGAAATATGCAACTATAAACTTATAAATGATTTCAGTAGATCAATTCTTAAACATGGAGGGACAGCTATATTTTTAAACACAAAATTAATTAAATATGCGAAGGCAAGAAATGACATAACCAAACTAAGCAAAGAACAAGACATTGAATTAGCTGCAATAGAAATAAACTGCGAAGTGAACAATAGACACTTAATAATTATATCTGTTTATAGATCCCCCCTGGGAAACATAAATAATTTTATGGGCATACTTGAACAACTCCTACAAAAAGTCACCTCTGAAAAGAAAAGTGTAATATTAACGGGAGACCTAAATATAGATACAGCCCACAAATCAAACGATTGCGACAACCTAAAGAATTTAATAACGGCATACGGAATGAAATTAACAATTAGAGAATCAACCAGAATTGATTTAAGATTCCATACAGAAAAAACCATCGATAACATTGCGACAAATCTCCCTAAAAACCTTTACAGCACGGAAGTGACAGAAAACAATCTATCTGATCACAAAGCGCAATTCATTTCAATAAAAGTAAATACAAAAATCTATCCCCCAAACAAAAGAATTAAAACCAGAAAATTAAATGAAGAAAACACAACAATTTTTATCGACATGCTAGACAAAATATCCTGGAACGAAATTTATAGTACGGTTGATCCAAATGAAAAATATAATAAGTTCGAAGCAATGTTAACAAGTACTTTTGACCAATGTTTTCCAATAAAAGATGTAAAAATAAATCATAAATTTATAAAACAAGAATGGATAACATCGGGAATCAGAACATCGGCAAAAAATTTAAAATGCTTATATGACTTACTCATTCACTACAAATCGGAAACGATAAAAAAACAATACAAATCTTACAAAAAAATATACAAAAAAACAGTTAGGGCTGCAAAAAGGAAAACAATAAATAAAAAGATTACTGAGAGAACAGGAAGTGACAGAACGAAGGTGATATGGGAAATAGTTAAAAAACATACAAATAATACAAAAATTAAAGGAACAAAAAACTTGATTCTGAAAAAAGACAACCTGACTGTAACGGATCCAGAGAAAGTAGCTAATATTATAAATGAAGATTTTGCAACCATTGGCCAAAAAATTGCCTCGTCAATGACCCCGAGGTCAAATGAATTCTATACTCACTTAGTAAAAGCAAAGAAACCAATTAACTCCTTTTTTATGGACAGCACGTCAGAAACAGAGATAATATATATTGCTGGAAAGCTTAAAAACAAAAAATCGGCTGGAATAGACAATATACCCACTTGCATCCTTAAAAAAGTTATCATAAAGCTGGCCAAAACATTAGCACATATTTTCAACGAATGCATCAATCAAGGAACTTTCCCAGAGCGATTAAAAATTGCCAAAATTATACCAATATTTAAAAAGGGAGACAAGAAGCTTACAGAAAACTATAGACCCATATCACTCCTACCTTCAGTGTCAAAAATATTTGAAAAAATTATTCACATAAGAATGACATCATACTTTGAAAGAGAACAGCTTCTTTCGGACAGCCAAAATGGATTCAGAAAAAACCGGTCAACAAACACTACAATCGACCAATTCATTCAAAACACTGTACAGGGACTAGAGCGAAAGGACCAAACACTTGGAGTCTTTTGTGATCTATCGAAGGCTTTCGATAGTGTCAATCATTCAATAATGTTAGCCAAACTAGAGTACTATGGAATTAGAGGATCTGCATTACAGCTACTAAAATCATACACTGAAAATAGAGTACAAAAAGTCGAATTAACATATATAAATGAAAATAATATTGAATTAAAACTTCTGTCAAATGCACAATCTATAACTAGTGGAGTTCCACAGGGATCCATACTTGGACCACTACTATTTATCATATATATAAACGACTTTCCACAAACAGTGAGCCCTTCTGAAATATATGCTGATGACACAAATATCACAATAACGGGAAAAACAAAACAAACCCTTGAACAAAATGCACAAAATACACTAGCAAAGGCAACAACATGGTTTGGAGACAATTACTTGCAAATTCAAGAGGAAAAAACAAATTTCATTCATTTCAAACTAAAAAATAATATTAACTCCAGCCCACTAAAAATAAATATGCCAAAAAATAACTATGTAAGCGAATTAAAAGAAGTAGAAGAAACAAAATTCCTGGGGATAATCATTGATAAAAATCTTAACTGGAAGAGTCATTGTAAACAACTTCAAAAGAAACTCCACTCGTCTTACTTCTCCTTAAAAACTATAATCGATCTGACTAACACCAACGTAGCCAAATTAGTATATTATGCAAATATAGAATCCCATCTAAGATACGGCATACAGTTTTGGGGAAACTCCACTGAGGCGCACAAAATATTTACGTTGCAGAGAAAAGCTATTCGAGTTCTTTTTGGTTTAAAATACAAAAATAATTCTTTTATCAAACCAGATTGTAAAAAACATTTCATCAAACATCAAATATTAACCTTGCCTTGCTTATTTATTTGGGAATCAATAATATCAATAATGTTTATAAAAAATAAAGATGAACTAGTACAAAACAGAGACTTACACAACCACAACACTAGACAATGCAACAACATACACGTAGAGTCACTCAGAACAAATTGTACTCAAAACAATTCCATGTACATAAAAACTAAATTATTTAATGCCTTGCCCAAGGAAATAAGAGAAATTAGTAAATACGAACTATTTAAGAATAAACTAAGACAATTATTAATAGAAAAAGCATATTACTCAATAGACGAATTCTTGAATGATTAATGTATAGTAAACTAGGAAATCGATATTTTTATTTTTTATTTTAAGAATGTTTTAAATTCCCAATATTAGAATCTAAGTACATGTATAATAAAAAAATGTACTTAGAAATAGACTTTCCTTAATACCCTTATAAAGAGAGAATTAACTCTCAAGGGTCATGTTTTAAACAGACAAATGTATCTACCTACATATTGTATTGTAAAAACAAATTGGAAATAAACTGAAACTGAAACTGAAACTGAATAGACATTCAATTGTGGTTGCTAATAAGACATTTGCTTTCAAATATTAAATGTATTTTTGACATTCAATTCCTGTAATTCGATCATAAGAAGTAAGAAATGTACATGCAATACAAAAATTATTTAGTAATGCATCATTTTACAATGTTTCCAGTACTAAACTATTAAATTTTCATCAAAATATCAGAAGTGACCACACTTGCCTCAATTTGATCAGGTTAAATTTTCATCAATATATCAGGAGTGGCCACACTTGCCTCAATTTGAAGAGCAACGCATTAATTTGTGACTTTGAATACCTTTAATTAGCTTATGATGCAAGTAATAAAAAATATGGTTAATACAATAATTATGTCTATATATACATACTTATCATTCCATATTTTTTTAGATGAAAATTATTTTATCTTCAACCAAATTTTTACCACGACCACACTTCCTTCCCCAAGGTGCGGCCACACTTGCCTCGTTTCGGTGGGTAAGTGTGGCCGGAAAGTTGATCGCTTGTATAACATTTTTGTAATGAAGTAAATTTTTTTGAATATCGAAAGTTTCAGATATTACAGAAAACATATTGGAGAAAATATCCCCAAAATTTGAAGATTGTACAATGAACAGTTTTTGTTTACCAAAGCCTTAAAGTGACTCTATGGTTTTATCGACCACACTTACCCCAGTTGACCCTGTGTGTTTGTTTGTTTTCATCTTCACATCAGCTTCGATGTGAAATAAAAAGTATTCGAACAGTCACAACCTTTATTAGCTTTCTTTGGTTTTCATTTAATATTTTATTTTCCTTTAGTACTAATTCTGATGTTTTTTTATTTACTGCTGATGTATATACCTATCTAAAAAGTGGTTGAAATATAGAGATTTGTAATAAAAATGAAGATTGTGACAGTTCAAAGTATAACGTTTTTAAGGCTTGGTTTTATTTACTTTAATGTTAAAATATGGCAGATAATCTAACTTTGTAATAGATACTAACTTCGTTTGTAATTCTCACTTGCTCAAAGGTCTAATCTGAAAACCTTGATTTTTTACCAAATTGAAATATCTTTGTTTGCAAAATGCACTCAACAAAATAAAATGGTTTTCGAAAGAAACGAATTGGCTGATAATGATTCGATGGCATCCGATGAAGTCTACTCTAGCTTGTGCTTTGTTTAAATACCATTTTATGTCTTGTTGAGTTTACATTGGACTTTTGTCTGCTTGCATTTCCTGGCTTTGGACTTGTCTTTAGCGCTTGCATTCTCTCTCAAGGTAATTATGAGTGATGACATCACATAGTTGTCAGTTACGTTCAACATTCCAGGCTCTCAATTTTAAGGTGAAGTTGTGAACATGTTCAGATGCATGTTTTGGATGATTTACTGAGCTACGAGGGTTTTACAGCTTTCTCAATTCCACGTAGGAATAATCGACCTTGAAATCGAGAGTCATTCCATTTATTCGATTGCCATCCAGCAATCTATTAAAAACAATTTATTAGCATTACAAAATATCAAGACCTACAGATATTTTACAGTCATTAAAAAGCACGAGCTAAGACTATGGCTGGATTGTGGATCTCAAGGTTGAATACGCTCACATAGCATGATGTTTTTAACAGCATATTTCCTTATGAAAAGTGCAGAAAATCTATGTAAAATTGTGTTGCCATGGCGAAACAGACTTCTAGAAGTTTGTATTTCTTTCCACAATTGTGTCAAATTTAAGAAAACTGTGATTATATCGCTAGTCCCGCCTTAAACTTTGATATATACCTAGGTACCTACCTAGGTAGTTTGTAAAGGTTGATTCACACCACGGCCATTCCAAACTTACCAAGTTTGCCCAAGTTTTGATCGGTGTTCCCTAAACTCATAGCGTGTATGAAAATATTCGAACTGCGAAGAATGAGTTCAAACTTTCATTGTCATGGGAGTTTTTGGAACAGCAATTTGGAACTTGGAGGAACTTCTTGCAACGGCCAAGTGTTGCGACTCTAAAGCTTTTGTGATTTCTGCTGTTTAACTTTGTAGTGGTGTGACTACAGCCTATTTTCAGCTTCATACAGAAACTAATTCGTATTGTCAAGTGCTTATTAGCTTATTGATGGTGTACCTTGTACCTACCTACTTGGTAGGTACTTAGGTAGATATATAGGTAGGTAGATAGGTACGTAGGTAAACCTACTCATCTCACTAAATGATTTGTTAAAACAGAGGTGTGCTCAAGGAAGAGTGATTTTGTCAATTTTCTTTTTAAAAATGATTTTCTACAGTCCTCTAGGTACTACCTACCTAACACCTCGGTGATCCTGTCATTGTTATGGATACAATATAAAGACAATTACTAAGCTATATAAACTGCAGGTAATTTATTAAACGAATCCAGGATTGATAATGATAGGATTAAAAATGTCAAGGTAACCTAACCTAATACCAAGGGGCCTACCTGATTATTATGGTGATCCCTCATGTGCTTTGGTATGTCTAGGTATTTGGTAGGTAGGTAGGTAGGTACTAGTAGTTTAGAAAAATACAAAATATTTCATATTTTGTGTTTTTGTTTTACGTAACACAAAATTCTTCATGGAAACTTGTAATTTTATCTATCACAAAAGACACAGAGGTGAAGACATTTTCTCTTTCTTATCTATTCGGCCGCCTCTGCTGCCACGGGGTCCCGTGACAGCAGCTGATGCACTGCGTTCACGGTAGCGTGACTGTAGTGTATCGCTCGACCTAAACACTACTGCCACGGGGGGCCCCCCGTGACAGCAGCTGATGCACTGGGTTCACGGTAGCGTGACTGTAGTGTATTGCTCGACCTAAACACTACTGCCACGGGGGGCCCCCCGTGACAGCAGCTGATGCACTGGGTTCACGGTAGCGTGACTGTAGTGTATCGCTCGACCTAAACACTGCTGCCACGGGGGGCGTGTGCAGTTTACGCTACCGTGACAGCAGTGAAAAATGACACCTAAACACTGCTGTCACGGGGTGCGTGCATTCGCTGGCGTGGAAGCAGTCTGTGGACTGCTTCCACGGGGGGGAGGGGGGGGCGTACGCACCTAGCACAAGGTGTTCATGTCCTCGTGTTATTTTTGAAATGTAGATAGTACATTACTTCATTTTTCGGAAATAGTGTCGTTTGTTAAGACAAAACAACAAATTTACAATATTGTGCATATTTTGGGGTCATTTTTGAGGTCAAGTGACATTAATGTGCATTCTCGTAGCGCGAACACGCCCCTCTGTCACTTCAGATACATTATTATAATTTTTGTAAAAAATAGTGTAGATACAGCCGTAAATGAAATTTTCATTAATAAACAAGAAATAAACAGCCTCTTGAGCTAAACACTGCTTTCACGCCAGCGCGTGTGCACGCCCCCCGTGACAGCAGTGTTTCGGTGTCATTTTTCACTGCTGTCACGGTAGCGTGAACTAAACACGCCCCCCCGTGGCAGCAGTGTTTAGGTCGAGCGGCACACTGCAGTCACGGTAGCGAGCCGGCCATTTTGCATTTCACTGCTGTCACGGGGTACCGTGACTGTAGCCACTTCCTATCTATTCGCACCCACGCCACTTCTTAGTGCGGTGCGAATAGACAAAGTTGTCTCACATATTTGTTGTTTAGCAGCGCCACCCGTCCAGACTTAAGATGTTTAGTTTGTAAAGTGGCGGGAACTTACCTACTACTTCTGTTTCATAAGAAATAACTGTCAACTGAACCGAGACTTGTAAATGTAGAATAATGCTACAAACAACAGCCTCTGGAACTATTTATCATTTCTTAATAATGATGATTAAATATTATTCTTTTCAATTCTATTCTAATCATGTAAATTCAGGGTTTCAATTTATTTGGAAATAGGGAACTTTCTTTAGTTGTAAAATGGATAAAATAAATTATTGAAATATGAAAGTATAGATGTCAAGGATGTAGACAAGCAAGCATTATTATTGTGGGACATTGTGGGATGAATAGTTTTCAAGTAATTAATACAGAAAGATTGATAGAAATCTCTGAATACCTTGATTTAAAAACTGTAATATCGGCATTGACGCCATGGGGCTCAGCATTGCCATGGCAACAAAGTATTCACCATGGTAACACATTGTTGTGGAATTAGAAAATTACATCACATCACAGGGCTCACATAAAAGATTTTCCCGACAAAATGTCAAAAGAACTTACAATTTGATATTTTATGAATTAAAAGCATTGTGCAAGCATTGATTGTGTACGGAACATGACCAGATGTCATTCACATTTGTACTCCGATCAATTTTAGTTGTGCCAAGTGTACCTATCGATGTAATTAGGTTTGATAACTGATAGTAGATAATGTATTATTATTTAAATTGCTCAGAACATGTAGAAGATTGCATCACTCTTTCATTGACTCAACTTGAACGGCTTCAGTTTGATACTTGTAGTTGGTTTCTAGTGGTTCTCACTTCTCAGTGTTGGGGAGAAACTAGTTCCTTGGAACTAATTCCTCTTTGGGGAACTTTTAGGGGTACTGATACATACAGTTCCTTTATTTTTAAAGGAACTTAGGAACTAAAAAGTTCCTTTTGTAAGGAATTTAGGAACTAATTTTCGTTATTTATAAGTTCATTTCAAATAGAAATAATAGAAATAGAAATATATATTTCTATTTGAAAGGAACTTATAAATAACGAAAAATAAGTTCCTAAATCCTTACAAAAGGAACATTTTAGTTCCTAAGTTCCTTTAAAAATAAAGGAACTAAGTTCTCCTAAAAGTATCTTATGACATAATTTGCACAGAATTTATAACGAATAATTACCCATTTTGTGTGTCTTCCTAAATTTATCTGATATCTGAAAATATACTGCTTCATCGCTTGGCTCACTCAATTTAGAGAAGGGTAATTTAAAAAAATCCGGGTTGCTTTTGGAGGGCATTGTAACATAAAAGGAACTAAGTTCCTTACTGGTAACTTTCCAGTTCCTTTATTTGAAAGGAACTAGGAACAGGAACATGTTCCTTGTTAATCAAAGGAAATGTAACTGGAACTAGTTCCTTTTTTAGAAACTTACCCAACACTGGTGAGTCTAGCTCAGGATGATGTTTTTTCTCACTTTTTCACTTGTCTATCTTAAACCTAAGTCAATGGACTTTCCATACAACTCTGTTGGAGGGTCTATGCTACATTTATTACGCACATTTTGTGAAATTATACATAAAGAAAGACAAGCTTATCGACAGAAATCTTTCATTAGCCGATGTAACTTGTGCAATCTTTGCTGTAAACACATTTAAATAGATCAATCCGTTCAGGATCATAGTTATTTGTTTCATCGTCGATTTAGATCTGAATTTCAAAGTGTTTGTCACTGAACGAGCGTTTCCTTTTCACTT